>JAQFYE010006199.1:0-11054 GCA_034694305.1 Protaphorura glebata
AGTGTCATACTTTTTGTCCCATCTCTATAACATTACAGTGTCATACTTTTTGTCCCATCTCTATAACATTACAGTGTTATGGACAATAAGTTCCAAAGATGCCGTGTGGCTCTCCGCCAGAGGGTGATGAGTCGGTTGCTATTATACAAAAGTTTTGGGCATCACGGAAGATTAGATCGCTCCGAATTACTGAGACGTTACTTGCACAAGTCTACCGTTATAATTAAGTACAGATCTGGATATCACGAAAAGCCGGACCAATTCAAATGCTAGATGACATGGAATGATTTAGGAAGATACTAACTATTGAACATGAAGGGCTCCAAAGAAAATGACAAAAAAAAATTTCCGGGGTTGGAACGAGGCTCCCGATTACACATGTCGGAATTCAGTCATGCTAACCCAGAAAATCCGTTTTTGAAGTAAATTAGTTAGATTGTCGTTAATTAGTGGCAAGTCATGTCATGGTGAGATAACTAGCTCTTTTAAAATCGCAGGTGCTATCCAAGAAACTGAACCGCATACAAATCCGACAACGCGTAGGCCGGCAGCATCCATTCAAAGTCGGGCACCTACTTACGGGCCACCCTTTGTATATCTACGTACAAATCAAAATGACGAGGGATTTATGTTGAAGATTTCATTATTGCGTTACTAAAATAAATTTATTTCTTCATTGTTTATATTTGGATTATTTTGAAGTAAGACGAATATTGTCGAAATGGTTTAAATTGAACCGGAATCAGTAATGAAAGAATAGGAATTATTGGTAATATGAATTCATGTTCAGCTGATAGGTTCCAGTCGTGCTGAAATTTAAAATTTAATCATTGATTTATTATTTGTATAGATTTAGAATACGAAAGAAGATGAGGTGTAATGAGGGGTTAAACCCTTGACATTTCCTACCTCGTTGGAATATTTTCTCCGAAAGGAACATTTCCTGGGGAAAGACAGGTCAAGGTTAAAATGCCACCCAGGGGAGGAAGATGACATTTCTTGGTTGCAACAATTGAGGGATTTGCGATGGACTCAGAGAAGTATCGAGGGGCCAAGTTGTGGCTGCAAAAGACTGGAAAAGCGAAAGGAAACCAATGTGAGAATTAGCTTATTTTGGCCAAGGGGTAAATCTAGGGGTCAAGCAGATTAGATATGTAAATGTGAGTAGACCTACGGTCCGTGGCATTATTAACATTAATGCAAGGTGGTTGTGTGACGCCGTTATTGATGACGAAGTCTGTTGTACAGAGGGAAGTGAAGTAGCCCATGACCCCTTCGTTCGTGTGATAACAATCAACGAAGGCGGCGTCTGTAGAATCCAGACGATGGGGATTACTAATCCCGTCGAATAATGGACCGGCTGGGTCAGTCCCTGCAATTGAAATCAAGAGTGATCAATTCCGACGTGACATGATTTATTTTCTATTTCTTTCATTTTATTGTTATTGAGTGTACCGGTTATGCGGGAGATTTTGGCTGATGTGAGGCTATGGAATGTTCTTCCCGCCAACCCGCAAATATGTGATCCGAGACTTTGTCCAACCAAACGGATCCCATTCCCCCCAGCACTCAGAAAGTTGTTTTGTTGAAGGAAGACAAGGAATTGAGCAATTCTTGTTCCAACAATTGGGACATTGGCGTAGGCAGCGAGGTAGCATGGGAGAGTGGCTATTTCTCCAATCAAAAGCCCCGTCGTGTTGTACTGTCCGGCCAACTTGGACCAATCGACGGCAATGATGTTGTAGTTGCTCGCATAGCCATTCGTCAAGTACGCCTTCTTCACGTAGTACGGGAACTGAGAGAACCGACTCTGTGTGAAGCCATGGGTGAGGAGGAGGACGGGGAGGAAGGGGTTGTAGCCAGACCCACTCACGGACGCTTCATCCAAGTAACCCAACTCACTCTCTTCGTACACATCACTGTTCAAATCAACATATGTATAGTTCATGTCCACTCAATGATTCAAATGATGCAAATACTCACGCTCCGTTCTGGTAGAGGTAGAATCCAATGTCGTCTGGATCCACGGAATTCCCTGGACAAACTTGGATTGTTTGAGCCAAGCAGAAGGAAGAGTCAGCCAGAAATAGGACAGCAAGTCCAAGAATCTGTACCTTCTCCATCCTCTTTAGTCAATACAAATAGTATCAAAGGGTGGAGTCCCGAGAGTCAGTTTAAGTGTTCAAGTGTTGGGAAGAGATGAGACGAGAGGATTGATTGGAACATGATTTGCCCGTATTTATAGCTCAGTCTCTACATTATCCCACTAGTTGACTGCATGGAAAGATTTATACGTCCGTTTCATTTCAAAGTCAAAGTCAATCGGTCAGCACGTGCCCTTATGTTCAGACAGCGGAATAAATTGATCCTGATTCACCCTATTACTATTTGATACAAGTCCTGAAATGCAATTTCCAATTCGGGATTAATTTTGATCCACGTCAGGTATTTGAACATCCATCCATTGCATCCTAAGGATTAACAGACAAACAAGGCTGTCTGGGTGTGCATAGGATGTTCATGATTTGGCAAAATAAAAAGAGATTATTTGAGGAATTTACATTTATTGCTCCTCACAACAAGGTTTGAATTAATTGGTGGCGGTCCTCTTTATTGGATCCATCCCATCATTCACTTTGATTGACTTGAGTGATCGTGACCATGACCATGACATTGGGTCCTGGTTCAAGTCCATGGATGTTTTTATCAAGTTGGGATTTATAATGAGAGCCTTATATTCGCCAACACCCATTCAGAGCATAAATCCAGAATCGGGGAATTAACATAACGTGAAGTGTTTGTGTGGACGTGAGTGCATGCTAAATCATAGCAAATCGTAGACGTTCGTGTCCGGTTCTTCCTTCATGTAGTCCAAATTCCGAAGACATGCCACTTGATGTTATTTCAACAGAAAGCGAAGCGCATAATCTACTCCACAGGACTACATGGACGAGTAACTCATAGAATTGACTAGCTACACTTTTCTTGATCCATTCGGATGCAGCCCAAGGTGGATTCTCAGATAGCTTTTGGTAAACGGTTGTGATTTAAACCTATGGCATAACGGATATAGACCGCGGTTAATTAAACATCTCTCTCATTTAAAATTCTATATGTTCTGCAACAGGACTTCTTTCCAGGTAATAACGACCCCGCTTTCGTGAGTTAAAACATTTCTTCAAGGACACTTTTCCTTAATATTGTTTCTATCCCTCAGTATACAGACCTTAATTCATTAAATTAAGTTATTATTTTTAATTTTATTCCTGACAGTTAAGATTAGTTACAGTCGGAATCGATCACACACACGGATAATTCAACGTTTCATTTTTGGTGTTTATGTTGTGTGAGCTATGAAATTGATGACTTAAATAAAATTCCATCCAATCCAATCCAATCTCTGACATATGTATAAAATCAGCGGATAAATAAACCTCTCAGTTAAGAAATACTGAGTGTGTAGTATTGATCAGATTAAAGAATAGAAAATTTGAGTGGCAATACTTTATATGATGAAACACTGAGGTAAGGCCAATCCGATCGACTGTCGATTCTGTTGATTTCAACAATGGTCGTTGCGACGAAGTCAAAATTTGACCAATTTGACCCCCGTCTGACCTAGTGTTAATAAATGTGGAAACCACTTCAGGGATTATAATGAGCGACTCGAGTGAGATTCTCATGATTTGTAAACATTGAACTTCAATCTTGTTCAGTAGCTTTATTTTAAGCCTAGTCCCGTTTAATTTGGAGAAACCGTTGGTAAATTTAGTAAAGTAAAGTAATTATTCGCACGGCATAATAAATACATACACGTCTCTTTAAATATATTGTAATATATTTAAATACTACATAATACTATGTGTACTACATAATACTACATAATACTATGTGTACTACATAATACTACATAATACTATGTGAGGTTAAAATGTGTCTGTAGAATAAAAATAGTATCCAGCATAGCATAATATATTAGCGTTAAGGTCTGTACGGGTACGTAGTGTACTGTGCAGAGTGAGCAGTATTGGGAATCCTTAATCCTCATCCTTGCCGTGCTAGCACAACAGGTAAAGGCTCTAAATTTTTGTATTTTATTTCATTCATGAATTGCTATACTCCCTATTTTTATTCCTACAACTACTACATAATACAAGGTAGCTCAGTAGAAATTGCGGCTAAATATTTGAATCCGCATCTGAAATATTGGATGTCACAAAAAATCTTTTTTTTACCAAGGAACGAAGAGAAACCGAGGCTTAATAATTAAATTCCGCGACCAAATAAATGATACTCGACAAAGACAATTATACGACTAAGCGTATAGAAATCACGGCTAAATTTATATCCACTTCTAATTAGTATCTCAAAAGCAAAATAAAATCTTTCGACAAAATCAGGTTGATTAAACGTCTCGTGACAAAAATAAGCATGACGACTTCATCTGCTATACAACAACGATTCAACAGGCTTTCCCGCATTGAACAAGTGGCTGCAAGGCTTACGAGTATAAAATATATCACTAATACAGAACTAAGAAATCAAAGACAGTGATAATGATTATTCGTCGATTTCAACCCTGCGATTTTTCATGCTCACGTTGTCCTATCTTTGTGATTTCGGACTGGTAGAGGGAGTAAATTCCAACCCATCCTAGTCCAATAAGAAATCGCAGCCGGTTCAACAATACTAAAAATCTTCAAAACAGAAAGGTCTATCGACTAAAATAATTAGCTTTCAAAAAAAATTATTTTCCAGCTAAGTCACTTATCGGGTTCGGGGTCACCGAATTTTCACGAGTAACTGATGTCAACTTACAACAATATAGAAACGCAGACCCTGTGAAATGCAATTGTGTTTGTCAGTGCAAAATCTCAATACTTCTAGTATTGACGAGACTTAACATACGGAAAGCATCGCAAAAATGTTTTATACATTGCAAGTTAAAACGTATTTAGACAATTATGTTTTATTTTTAGTACTCAACTCAAGTTTTTTCAAACCGCAAATAAGATTAACTGAATATTTCGCATGATATTCTATAATTCAACGACGGCGTTCACAATGGTTTTCCCCTGTGCTTTTCTATTTTTTCTATGTTGCTAGATTAAATTCTTTAGCCGCGGAAAGTATTAATTTAGCCGCTGGGTTACTTATTTGGTTAGACTCGGAAACTATCCGTCTAGCTACCCCAGTCCTGTCAGCACGCAAGCTGGAAGTGTGTTTGGTGTTGAGAACAGTTGTGCTCACTTACTTCTAAATTTGAGTGCTCAAATTGGAACTGAATTTTATAATTTTTAAGTTCTACTGGACTATCAGGACTGGGATTCGAAGGCATAATTGGTTTTATTCAGTGTTTTTTCCCGTAAATTGGTATGTTTGCCTTTTTCACCGAAAATCATTTCACCGAAAACGAAAAAAAAATCCAATCCTTCGGTATAGGCAGTTCCAGATACGTGTTTCAAGGACGACGTCACATGGTGCTACACGCTCACCACGTTGATATTACTTCCCACTCAGTGATTCACCCATATAGACTTGGTTATCTGTCCCTGGAGAAAAAAAAGGGGCAACTTGGAAATGGGCCTTGAACATCTTAACTTGAACTTTTTTCGTTTTGGTCTGGACTCTTGTCGGACTAGATCTGGAAAAACTCAGCACTCATCATCATCATTTGCAGTGCCACCTAAAATAGCCTTCACAATTCTCCAAAATTCTTCCCATCACACAACACCTATCAGTTAAATAAATAGTTGGCTTGAATTCTAGAACTGTGTTTTGCTCTGAGCCAGTAGGGTTGCCAATATTGTGATGTTGGACAACAAGACCCTTGCTAGGATTTCGTAGCTAGCTCAAAGAATTATTCTGCGGCAGGTTGCGTTTGTGTTAAACAGCGGCAGGTTGTGTTAAACAACGTGATAATCAATTAGAATTATACTTACACTATTATCATGTCACAGAATTGTTGATTCACAAACTTAAATTGATCATTAGGATCGAATGTATTGTATCATTTAATTTTTAACAACCAATTTATTCTCATAGTAGTATATAGATATTTCTTATAGTATATTTAGTCTGTTCCTGTATGAAAAAACTGTAAAAAGTATACAACCTAACACAGAAATAAACTTAAAAAAATCATGTCTGCTTAGGCGCGGTTTCTAATCGTTTATTACACAAAGTCCGATTAAATTAGCCCTGGCTTTAATACTGTTTTGACGCTGCTACTATTTATTCGGCCGTGGGAACAATTTAACCCTTTTAAACTTTTTAACGACGAATTTAACCCTCTGAAGAAAAACGACTTGTTTTCTAAATCATGGCGTTAAAAATCCAAATCGCGACAGCCATTCAGATAGTTTTTGGTCTGCGCCACGGACATGGCTTCGTCGAAAATATTCTGTCGAAGCTTTCACTACATCCAATATCATGTGCAGGTGACAGGGCGAGGCACTGAGGATGAGTCGGAGTCAGAGAATTTTTCTTCGGTGTCATAGATTTCCATTGCCCAAACATCTAGGTGCAATAACCAAATTGATTTTCATTGGGTGTCGCAATATTAATATTCCGACAAAAAGCAAGGTATTTTGAACAACTATTTTGACTTAGTCATATAACATAATCAATTAATTAATTAAATCAGACCTATAATACGAAGGGCAATCCTGCAAAAAAACAATCATGACTAAATGAAAAAATCGTTATTCCTGCGCAGAAAATGAACTTTTTTTGGAATTAAATTTTTTTATACTTTTTTGCAGTTATAGCTATGATTTGCATTTTTCCAATTACATATATTTTAAATTTGTTGCTGAAACTTAGCCTATTCATTAGAATATATACCTATATACGGTGCGTTTGAAAAGTCCTGCACGGTCCGCCTGCGGGATCTCATCGAGTTCTCTGCGTGGCACATGCATTCCTCATTTGCGTAACCGTCAACTCTATGGTGACCAGTAGGCGGACCGTGCAAGACTTTTCAAACGCACTGTATATTTCCTCCAAGAGACAACAAACGTACCGTCTCTCTTATTAGGGAGTTTGCATTTATGAATACTCCAAAGTTTTATAAATCTGAACAACCTCTATAAATTCTATAAGTTTGAAACCTTTTGGCGCAACATTTATAGATTTTGAAAACGACCAACCAGCGCTGCTCATACAAACTCTGCTCCAAGGGGTGTGGCTTTAGAAATGTTATAAGTTTTATGAAGTTTTAGGTAGTGCTGTAACAGTTCCTTTTAGTTCCAGACGGAAGCAACCCTAAGTCAGTTCCAGGTCTAGACGGAAGCAACCGTAATTCAGTTCCAGTTCCTACTTAAGATCGAACTACTGAGTTCCAGTTCTTTGAAACTCACAGTTCCAGCTCCTTTGGTTCCAGTTCCTTGAAACCCACAGTTCCAGTTCCTTGAAACCCGCAGTTCCAGTTCCAGTTCCTTTAGTTCCAGTTCCTTCAGTTCCAGTTCCTTGAAACCCACAGTTCCAGTTCCTTGAAACCCACAGTTTCAGTTCCTTGAAACCCACAGTTCCAGTTCCAAATGTGTTTTCTATTTCTATCCCAGGGCACATATTTTGGTTCCTTCAATTAAATGGAACACGTCAAAAAATCGAACAATAAAATCAAATAAATGAAATCCCGCTCCATTTTATTACAATATACCTCAATTCCTAATTCCTACAACCAAAGCCGTACTATAAATATTAGCGACATAAGTTTATTAATAAACAGTACGATGAAGAAACCAATACAACACGCAGAGTTAAATGCGACTTCTCACCTCGCAAATTTTTTCCGTGCAATTAGACAGTGATTCGGAAACATTAAGGTGAACACAATAGACACAGTTACAATTGAAATTAATTATTATACGCGTTGTTTAACTTTAGTCTAATCACCGTGAACATTGTGATAATGTGAATTAAATGCTTCCAATTAAATCGTCCTGATTGTATTTAATTGTCTCCAGGACCCATAATAAAGTAATTACGGTGTTAAAGCAAATTACTCTCACGGAACAAATGAATGGACTGAACGATCCAATGTTGAATTCAAAATGTCCGGGTTTCTTTCTGCGTCCTTTCGTAACTGACATAGAAACTGAGTTCCCAATTCAGTTCTTAGTTCGTTCTAAAGTTCTGGAACTTTAACTTTAACTGAATTCGGAACTGAGTTAATAACTGGAACTGGAAGAAACTGTTACAACACTAGTTTGAGGCGATATATGAACGCAAACTACTTATTAAGAAAATAAGGGAGAATTTTACGAAACATATGTACTGAAGTATTCATAGAGCGTAATTTGCCTAGCAAACAATTCCAGCTATATGCAGACGCATACCTGAGAGAATATTCATATCACTCTACGTTGTGTACCATAACTTATAACATTGGGCTAATAAAATGTCAGTTAAAATTTCACCATCCGTACGACGTTAAGGTTCGGCAGAAATGAAGTTTTTCTTTGGCCGTAAAAATGTTGCATTTCTCATGCATTCTCATATAATCCACCTTGGAGTAGGCTAGCTGACATTCTTTCTTTGCCCGAAACTTGTCCCCGACTGATTTCTGAGCATAGCCCAGAAGTACGATCTACTATGACACTTTTTGGATTGCGGTTCAAGAAAAGAGAAAAATAAATTATTGATCTTAGATTGCAATTTGTCAAGATCATCTTTACAAGCATGGCCCCAAATAAAAAAACGATAGTGAATATGTTCGAAAATGTATGTTTTAGCCATGAGAGCAAAAACTCTTGGATTAGGTTGTATCTTTATGGATAGAATCCCCCCAATAGCCGATGACATCTTTCGCTCAACGTGAAATAAGTGCTCCTTAAATGAAAGTTGGGGATTCATGATCACTGCAAAGTAGCTGAAACTTCCATAAGAGACACAGAGGGAGATAGGTAGGTCACGAAATTTTGTAGCACCTGTAACAATTAATTTTAATTGTAAAATTTAGTGCTCTAAAACAACAAATTTGGTATCGCTGTGACCGGTTCGTAACGGTAGTCACGTGATTTTTTAAATTGTCAAAAAATTTGGTGTCTGTGTAGTGTATTTGGAACAAACATTTTAAAAAATTTCCAAGAAGTACGTATCCTGGTAAACATTGCATAGCATTGTAAGTAAACTAACAAAAATTAACATACATAAATAAATGAGTGATAAGACAAGAAATGGGAAAGCAACGGCAGCGGCTGCTGCCGCTGCTAATGCCAGTACTTCAAACATACAGAGCCCGGTGTCTGTGGCTAAAGCAAATGAAATAGAAGTTTTGTTAATGTTCTTAATGTGAGGCAAAAAGGAATGCATGAAGAGATAGATAAGCTTACATTCATAATAAAGGAATTAACGACTCTTGCTGAGGATGTGCAAGGATAAGATAATTTGAATAAAAATAATAATGTTGTTATGCATGGGCTTGGGCATGATACCAATAAGAATCACAAAGAATTTATTAATGCATTTTTTAAAATATTCTTCATGTTATTCCCCTTGGCAAATCCTCACCGGATAAATATTTACCCTACCTATTGAAACTCAATTCTCACCAAGATAAATCTGACATTTTCGAGAACTGTCATCGACTCAAAAACGCAGTGATGAATAAAATCAGTGTTACGGATGACCTGACTTTTGAGCAGCATCAGCATTGCAAATACCTAACTCCCATACTAATTAAACACAAGCGAGAATGATCTAAAGTGTACTCTAAAGGTGATTTACTTCATGTTAATGGTAAACCAGTGCAATAGTTTCTCTGTCTACCTCTATCTCTCATTTAGGGGTAAAATTCTGACTTACTAATTTTATGTTCTGACTACTAATTTTTAAGTTCTAACTCAAATGAAATAATTATTCGTTGTTTGTCAATTTAATTAGTTAAAATGGAAATAACTCTTCGATGAAACTTTCTGACTACTTGAAAATGTACGTACATTTAATACTAGTTAAAGTGAATGTGTTGTAAATAATTTGTCTTAAAACTATTAATATACACGGTTTTGCTAGTATACACGATTTTGCTGCTCTACATGATTCTGCTACTCCACACGATTCTGCTATTCTACACGACTCTGCTACTCTACATTATTTTGCTACTATAGAAGATTTTGCTACTAGCGATGTAAGGACCCATTCGTGGGATGTCGTGTTATGACTAAATAAATAAATAAATAACTTCGGACTCTTTCAATGGTATTTCCCCGAATAACCAGCTAGGCAACTCATCTAATTTCTTTCGTGCTCCGTGTGTTGGAGTTCAAACCATGTTTGTGGTAAAAATGTGTGGACTCCACGACACTTGTCGCAGAGCCCCTGACTCTGCGGAACCGGACCGCTCTAAAGTCGGTCCCCTCATGGTAAACTCTGAATTGTTAATCAGGACAATTATCCAGGCTACTCAATAAAGTAATTATGAACCGACAAAGACCAATTCTATATGTAGGGTATTTATTGATTGACCTGGATTGATTGACTATACAAAGTGAATCTAAGTACCACATGAGGTGGGTTTCTAGCACGGTCCAAATCGTAAGCTTGAGTTGACTGTACGAGTGGTTTGAGTTCCAACTCGCAAGTGAAGAGAGATGTGATGTGTTGGATGGATAGAGTCTTGAGATGGTGGCTATGAATTCTTCCATAGACCGAACGGTGTTCGTGAATGTTTTGATGTTTTATACATTTGAGTATTTAACTCATTAGTTTTAATTTGCTATTTATTTGTTGTCATTTGGTGTCATTTTAATATCATGTTACCCCGGGTATTTACCCTGGGTCATTAAGTCTTATGTTAAAGCCATTAGCGCTAGTCAGCGGAGGTTTGGGTGAATCACCAGTAGTGCAGTTCTCCATCATGGAGAACTGCCACATCGTCATCACCTCGTGCCATCAGAGCACGAGGCACGCAACTACCCTTCTTCCTCCCACAACAGCAACAGCATCGCATACACCAGAGTATGCAGTGCCTCATGGCCAACACGGTCCACAACCACCAACAGCTCAAGACAAGACTATAATCCATACAACACATCACATCTCAAGTCAGT
>JAQFYE010006200.1:0-11052 GCA_034694305.1 Protaphorura glebata
TTCCGGTAACACCCAAACCCTATACCCAAAAACTTAAGACTAGATCCTGCCCGAAACCACCCATATGGGTGTAAAAGAACTCATATGGGTTCCTCTGAAGGCACTCATATGGGTAGCGAAACCACCCATATGGGTGACTGCTCCTGGACTGGCAGTTTAGCGGTACAGCGACAGGTGTGCCGGTTACCGGCTCTGACTGCTTCTATATCTGCTCTGCGATGTCTTACAACGCGACCAGGACCTGTCCATTGCGACCAATCAATAACAGCTCCACTCAAGTAGTACCATAACACAACAAAGATATAAAAGTTCAAAAAACTCAGTCAAAATTAATTAATTAAGATACTTTCACTTTACTACCTGTCTCAGACAGTCGAATCTTTCTTCTGTGCACTTTCTGTATGATTAATAATTAACAGAATACTTTCCGATTACTAAATGAAGAATCCCTGTTGCAATAAAGTCCTATTTAAACATTATAAATATTGATATTCACCGCAAATTCATTTTGTCACGAAGCAGTCAAATAACAGATTTGAAAATAGATTTGAATTGTTCGAAGAATATGTCACGCGGTCCACGTTTCTCCTGTAGCGGGAAGCAAACTCACGGGACGGTTCTTCAGGAAGGACCGACCGATAATCTTTCAGCCTGGAAAGTGCAAGGAAAGTGTACCGGACCGGACACTGAGACCGACAGGCCGAATATCGGATGGACGATGGAGAGATATTAATTTTAATTGCTTCAATTAAATTAACCAAACTGTTAAACTTGAACATCCTGGGGCTCGGCTGGTTGGATCACGCAAGAATTCTAAGTTAGTGTCTGGTAGTGTCTGGACTTCCACTTCCGGGTTGGTCACTGACCATATCGATCCATTTGTGTAGGTGTCTGGGGTAAGTTTGCAGATTATATACTCCTAAATGTCGTGCAGTGATAACTTAGTCATTAGTGACAAGAATAAAATCGTCATGGAAAGAACAAAGAAAGATGACCTGCTGTCCAGGTCCAGACACCAGAGCACCAGACCACCTGAGGCAGGCGACCACTTCGTAGGACAGATTTTCGCATGAACCCGGACGCTTGCTTTTGGCCGCATAATGATACATTTCATAGGTGCATTGTATTATGGATTAATATGATGGAAAGTAATAAAGGAAAAGAAACATCTCAACCTGTCCCCAGCGACCGGGTTCGGGCGGTGCAGAAATGTGGTCATGTGGAATACGTAGTCAGGACTTGCGACTTATAAGTAAAATTTTTGATTTAAGAAGGTGTAAGCCCAATGACCCTGACCCAATGACTTTATTTATGGGGTATTGCCATAAATTGTCATAGTCCTTAGTGCATTAGTGTATACAATAAAGTCAAGCTCAAATTCTTAATCTTAACTTGTCGGTAGTTTCGCGTAGGACTCAAAATATTCGGCCACATGCCATAGCAGCTAGAGGGCAGAGGGTCATCAGTCTCACTGGCGACCGCTTGGGTGGTGGCGACAGAAAAGGTTCACTTCGCAGGGGATTTTTTTATTAGGTTGAGTAAAAGGAATTTATTCACTGCTTGCTGGTTTTTTGCATTGGTTCATTTGATTGAATGCACGTAGAATTTGGAAAGAATAAAAGTGATTCATATTTACTATTGTTACTAACGAAGATTTTTTGTCCCAGGTGTTTCTGTTCCATCTACGTTTATACTATTCTACTCTCGTCGAATTTGTTGTTTGTATCGATCCTGGGAATCAGAAGAATTGCAATTTGAAATCCGTTTAAATCGTCTCACTCTGGCCTTCTGACCTCACTTTAGCCGGTCGCCCAGTTTCGGAAAATAAAGAAAATCTTATTGTGCGTTATTGCTTTGGTGGTGGATGGTCGCCGGGACTTTTCTGAAGGTACGACGAATGCCGACCCACCTACCTATTATTCAGACCGAAAAATAACATTTTGCTCAATGAATTTATTTTTTCATTTTTGTTTAGAATGGCGTCCGGAAAAAATGATTTTCTTTGCTTCAACATGGTACACCTGAGTTCAACAACACAATTTGTGATTTGCTCAATAGGTGTATTTTTCTTTTTCCTGCTCTACGGTTACTTCCAGGTTAGAATAATACAAACGTGACAAGAATTGATGAGCATTGAGTTAGTTTTTTGATCTTATCGTCATTATCGTGACATGTTCTATCATTTCAGGAACTTATTTTTGTCCTTGACGAATTTAGACCATACGGATGGTATCTAACATTCATTCAGTTCTGCTTTTACACAATTTTTGGGTTTATTGAAACTAATTTGCGTCGTGACACAATTCGAAAGTAAGTCGAATTCAATAGTGATGTACAATAATTGTACATCACTAATAGAATTATTCTATTAGAAGCGCGGGTAGTTTTTTTTTGTAAATAGACGATAAATAATCTGTTTGCAGAATTCCGTTCAAGGTTTATATATTCCTTGCTCTCCTTACCGTCGGGACGATGGGATTTTCAAATGCGTCTTTGGGACACTTGAATTACCCTACACAAGTGATTTTCAAGTGTTGCAAGTTAATTCCAGTCCTGGTCGGTTCATCACTAATTCAGGTAAATACATTCATTACATTCGAATATTTGTCTTTATTAATTTGTCCTCTATTGCATAATTCAGGGGAAGAGGTACACACCATTGGACTACCTGGCGGCATTTCTTATGTGCATTGGATTGATATTCTTCATTTTAGCTGATTCAAAACTTTCTCCTATGTTTGACACAATCGGTAGGCAAATCTAACGAAATATATTCTAATGGAAAGCTCAGATCCGGTGACTAAAACTTTCAGGTGTAGTTGCGTGCCTGGCAAATCTGAAGCGCGAAAAATCTTCTCCGAACTAATATTTTTTCTCCTTGATATTTTTTTAAATGAAAATTCTAAATTGTTTGTTATTTACTTCTGAATAGCAGAAGTTAAATTTTCTTCTCGGAACATGGGGTCGGATGTTCGGAAGATTTTCCAGGCAGTATGCAGTATTGCAGTAGTAGGGATTCAGATTCAATATGCATTGGTCATGAATATGAAGGTTTCATCGGAAGATACAATTATTTTCAGTTTCCTCATGACTAGCCAAACTAGTAATACTTTTGGACTTTTTGTGGAGGTTTCAGTAGAGTGTGCCTTGAATGGCATGGTTTAATTGTCTTCACATATGTATGTATACATATCGTATGTAACGATGAACCAAACTGCAGACAAAGTGACCAGAATGACATATTATGTAATCTTCCTCGCCTGTCGCCTCTTCGGGTGGTTTGAGTCGATGAGTCGATTCAGTGATTGCAGATTTTACGCGGAAAGTAATTGCTGTGCTAGACAAAAATACTTAGCATTGCTCAAGCGATTTACTTGGTTATTTTCAAATGACTTATTCTGTATCTTACACTTACAGGTTTGGTTATGATCAGTACAGCCCTTCTATTCGATGCCCTAATCGGGAATGTTCAGGAGAAGGAAATGAAGAAACACAATGCCTCTAATGCAGAGATTGTTTTCTATTCCTACTTCATTGGAGTATTTTACATTTTACTTTACTTAATTGCATCCGGTGATTTCGTTCCAGCGTTCCAAGTCTGCCTTGAGGTTAGGTTTTACTGCTGTTGACCAACTTCTGCTGAGTTCTTCAATAAGTGTAAATATTGTTTGATTTTACAGAACAAAATCAAAACATATGGCTATGGCTTTGTGTTCTCTCTGACTGGCTACGTTGGAATACAAATAGTATTGCAACTGGTTAGAACTGGTGGTGCCTTTGCTGCGGTTACAGTGACAACTTGCCGAAAAGCTGTTTCGATAGTGATTTCATTCCTTGTCTTCTCCAAACCATTTACTTCACAGTAAGTTCAAAAGTTTTATAAATAGCCCGATTTCAGGCGCATATGAAAACCTCTGATCAGGGCAAATCGTTCGGGATATGTTCCAAATGTCATCTCTATAAATTATGGAGATCTCGTCGGAAAATAAACTTTTTTTCTGAATCCTTGGTACAGCCTATACATTGGTACTTTCCTTCAGTTTGAGTAGAATATGCGTAGGAAGACATGACTAGCATATTTCTAAAATTTCTATCGGTGAAACAAAATTTTACCAGCTGGCAAATAGGCACTCAGTTTCTGGACACTAAGCAATTACTGTGACCTCTCGACTTTAAACCTATATGTGTATAAAAAGTGGTTCTTGATGGTCTAAATGTACGGATTGGATTGGATTGGCTTGGATTGGATACGTATCTTATCATAGCTCACACAACATAAACATCGTAGATGAATCATTTAAGTATCAGAAGACAAATCACTGACAAATCAATTGTATATATTTATTTTTCCAGGTATGTTTATTCTGGACTACTAGTCGTCCTTGGAATATATATAAATATGTATTCCAAGAAAAATCCGGACTTCTCGTTTCCTCAGGCGTGGAACACCTTTCTTCAGAAGTTGCAGATTCAATCACAGGCACGCCAAGTGCAACATAGGCGATTCATTGAAGATGTTTAATCGTATTTATTTGTTTGGCTTCAAAAGAACACTGAAGCTTGTTACTGCTGGATTATGACTATATTGGTGGATTCAGCATTGTACCTACTTTATTTTAAGACTGTGATTATGAATTATGATTCAGGATTAAGAGTTTTCGGTACAGAATCATACGATGTAAAAATTGAAATACGAATAATATGTACATTATTTTGAACATTACCACAAAAATATTTTGCGTTTAGTGATCAATTCTCGGTCGAAGATTTTTTTTTAAACTCTTTCTTTGGAAACACCCAGAGGTTCCAAATCAAATTCCAGTTAGACTGGACAGTTTGTACAAAATTCGAGTATCACCAGCACCCCTGAAGTACTCCGAAAGCAGAGGATACGCATTGATAAAATAAAAATAAATGCAGACAATCTTCGTTTTAAAAAGAGAAACCAGCTTTTAAAAATTAATAGACTGTGTCCAGCTAATTAGGTACTTCATTAGGTTACATTCACATTAGGTTACTTCTACAGGGTGTCTTATATGTATTGCGCCCTGGGTATCTCAGGAAGTACAATAGGTACAATCAAGTGGAATACCTCGTTGGAAAGATCAGCTCAAATGGGATCTCAGACACCATATTTCAGCTCCACCCGAATGCGCGTTCGCGCGCAGCGCGCGGCGCAAGATAAAAAATCAGTTATTTGGCGTTATTCAGCCGTTTCTTCGAGGTTTTGCGCCTGAAAAGCCATGAAAACTTCAAAATTTCGGAAAATGAACTCCGCCACCACATTCGCAAGTGGCTTCTGAAAATTTTAAGCCATTGATCAACATTTTCTGAGCAAATCGACTTTGCCTCAAGATTTCGGTTTCGCGTGTTTTCAGGAATATTGAAATTTTGAGGCAAAATATATGAATGTATATACAGGGTCTTTCAAAACAAAGCATCTATTCGCCGTAGTTGCTTTATTTTTGATGCAATTTAAAATGTGAAATAGCCATTTCCTTTAAAATTTAATGACACGTCTTACGAGCTATGTCCCAATATCCCAATGCGCTCTAATGCGGCAAATGTAAGAATGAACCCCCCTAAGAGCCGAGCGTAAGAGCGATTGACCCCAAATTTTACACATAGCTACTCCTTGACGTCTTGAACGGACAACGTCACCACTAGGGGTTCTCTAGCCCCAATCCGTGGCATCGAGTGTCATTGTCCATTCAAATATTGTTCAGGAAGTGAGGTGAAGCAGTACCATTAGGACATGGTGCCCATGTCGAAAGATATGATGTTCATGTATCGTCCATCACGTCGTATCACACGTGATGACATCACGTCGTATTTCTTAATCGTGCTTTTACAAACTTTTTTCGCTACTAGGGCTTTTGGTTATAAGTTTAAGATCTCTGAAGGTGAAGTTAGGTGAATCATTTTGGGACACCCTGTGGATAACACGTCCTATTACTCGTGTAAGGTGTAACCTGTTACGTGTTGTAGCATGCATGCATGGACCGTGTGTGGACTGAATCAATTTGAATCTGTGATATGAGACGACGTGACGAGCGAGCGGACGTGCCCTTGTAGTATTTTGTACGTGGAATTTCTATTGATTAGATTTCCACCTCCACTTCAAATCTACGTCCTGTGTGGTGAAGATACAAAATCAACAACAAAATTATGTGTGGATTTTAATTTTATTTCAGTTGCGTTGTAGTGTGCGGTGAAGGTGGTTACTTCAGTTTGTATAATCAGTGATTAGTCAATTATCACCCGAGATTCACTTTTGTCGAGGCACTCAACTGTATTCCCTAAAAGCCGCTGCTCGGCTGGGAAACAATCTCTATGCAGAGCATAGGTCTGTATGATTGGGGTGAGTGTCTCGGCAAAGATTCACTGGGTGTAATCAGTCAGTTACTTCACGTTGTCGCTCTGGATTGAACTAGTAGTATTAATCAGTAAACTGAGTCGAGTCGGGGGTTAATTATCTCGTAGGAAGTTCACGGACAAAACGAAATCTCTGAACTTGGAAATCTAAATCTACCGAATTTTTGTGTTTAATTTTAAGGTAAGAGGAAACAATTTTCTTAGACATGACAAATGCATGGATTGGATTGGAAAGTTCATATTTTTGCTATGTGCTAAGCGTTTGATTGAGGTTTGGAGTATTGTTTAGTCTATTGGAATTGGAATATGGAATGAAAATTTCGCACATTCAATTTATTTATTTCAATCGTACACAACATCAACATCCCAAGAAATACTAAAGTGACTGATTATGTAACAGAAGTTAGATAAGAGGGAAATCCTTGGAGTGCTTTTGTAGTGCGAAGGTTAACAAATTAGCAGTTTGTCAATTCGTCCTTCCTTTTCCTACCTTTTGCTTCTACTTTACATCCGTTCGCGTTGTGTGCCGTTTCTGTTAGTGTGTTATTATATTAATGATGTGCATGCCTCGGATTCGATCAAATGTTCGTTTACTGTATATGACAATTTATCAGATACGGATATCCGATCGTCTGATCCGAAATCTTCAGATCAGAACAGATTTTGACGGGTGCCACGAACCCACGAATCAGTCTATTCGTAGAATGGATAAATTAAAAATAATGACTTCGAGTCATTAAGGTTAGATGCGTCATTAGAAGAATGACGGAATGAATGTACGAACGACGAAATGTTAACAATAGCGACAAGTTCGCAGAAGTTGATTGCTATTAATACTGCCGAGCAAAGAGTTCTTTTCGTGAAACATTTTGAAACATGTTTTGTTTCTTTATGTTTTGTTTTTAAATTTTGTCCTTGAAAACTCTGTAGGAAAGAAAGTAAGTTCATTTTCCAGAAAACGTCATCACTGGACAAATATGTATTCGTTTTATTATTTAAGGATTTTGCTACAGCTAACCTCGTATAAGTAATTCTGACGTAATGATAATTATTGTTGATAATATGTAATTACTTTTCTGTCACTAGTTTGCCAACTCCAACTGATTTGAACGGTCTTCGCATTCCAAAATAGTGCACTAATCATGGCGTACAACTACAATTATCAGCAGCAACAAAATCCACCCCCACCACAAATTCCAGATCGCAATTTTCTATATTCAGTGTTCCAGAGGTAATTACGTTTTATCGTTTATAATGTAAAAGGCGCAATTTAATTATTTGGACTCGGGAATTAGTCGTAATAATTAGTTGTTATATATAATAAGATTAAAGTGGGATTCGTCGCCGAATATCCAGGGAGAATTAAATTAGTTATAGTATAGTATGCTGGATTAGATGGATTATATCTGCATTTTTATTTTTCCAGAGTTGACAAAGATCACAGTGGATCTATCAATGCAACTGAATTGCAATCTGCTCTGAGTAATGGGACTTGGACTCCTTTTAACCCCGAGACTGTTCGTCTTATGATAGGTAAAGTTTTAGAATCATTTCCAACAAACGTGGTTGTAAAATTATTTAATTTAAAAATTAGTTTCACGCATCCCGTGTTTGTTGGATAGCATAGTCAGTAGTGATTTATTTTTATCGCACGTGCCTGTTTTTGTTCGTTCTTTAATTGACCTCAACTCTTATACAAAATCACATAGCAGGAATGTTTGACCGGGACAATTCGGGATCAATCGATTTTGATGAATTCGGCGCACTTTGGAAATATGTGACCGATTGGCAAACCTGCTTCAGATCCTTCGATAGTGATAATAGTGGGAGCATCGACCAGAATGAATTACAGCAAGCATTAATCAGTTTTGGTTACCGCGTGAGTCCACAAACGGTCTCAATGATGGTGAGGAAATTTGACCGTTTAGGCAGAGGAACCGTTGCTTTTGATGATTTCATACAATGTTGTGTCGTGCTTCACGTAAGTACATAAATAATTCATTTTAACAACTTATCAGTGTAGTCTGACTTTCGAAACTGATTAGTTTCCCGTATTAATACGATTCGACTGTAAGTTGAATTAGAATTCTTCGAAATTGCCACGAAGTGACACTGATTGAAACCTTTTTGTTAGCTATTTCGTTGATTTTTTTCGTATTTTTTTTAGACATTGACTTCAAGCTTCCGGCAATTGGATCAGGATCAAGACGGCGTTATCACTATTCATTACGAGCAATTCATACAAATGGTAAACGTTTGTTTTGTTTCGTAGTATCTAAAGTCTAATGTTCACATTAATCAAGAAGGTTCCGCTGTTCCGCCTGTCGATAGAAGCCATTATTTATTTCTCGTTACTTGGACCGTACCCATTAATAATAGAGCTACTTTTCGGTAGAATGCACGTTCGAAGGTATTGGTAAGAAAGAACTGGGGAGTTTTGAAACTTCTGATAGACCGAAAGTTTCCTTTTGTGACAATGTCGCTTGGGAGGTTTATCGTGGAGATTTTAGACTGATCTGAGTGTTATAACCGAATATTAGTACCTTCATTCATACGAAGTACATGAATGCCAAATGCTTATTGATTGTTGTGTAATTTCCAGGTCATGGGCCTCCGCGTATGAAGTGAAGTGATTCCTACGAGTCTACGAGTGACAAAGAAAGGATGTGAGAATTCAAAACAAATTCGAAGTTTGTAATCTACTTAACTTAATTAAACTAAGTTGATTAGACTTATAGGACCCTTAAAATTCTTAAGGTCTCAATACATTCAAACAATCACCCATTAAACCTATGATAATAATTAACCAATTTATAGCCCTAAAGGTGTGTCAAATGTACAAATTACCTTCCTTCGGCCTGGTATTGCCTAAACTTAGTACCTTTTTACCTGAACCAAATATTGTTAACCCATACTACTATATACAACTTTTACAAAATTATTGTATATCCATGTAAGTAAATGTAATGTGGGTAGTATATATTGAGTCATGTCGGTGTCAATCTAGTACTATTTGTATTTACGGTAGGAAATAAAATAGGAGAACTCAGATAGATGACTCCGTGTCAACTGTCAAGTCGTCAAGTATGTCGTATTAGCTAATATAATAACTTAATAACACTGTGATGCGAATGCCGCCAGGGTCAAATTTCATTATTTGATCCGGACACGCTTAATTGAGTCAGGAATGATTGGAAGCGGAAGGTCAAATCTCTTTAGATTATTAAGTTGTAGGTAAAATGGTAAGACTAAGAACGTTTGATTTATTGCCAACGTATAGTAAAACCCAGGAAGAGTAGACAAGGTGATTTCCTTTTCCGGGAGGTCTCACTGCTGTCTCCCGTAACAACCAAATCAAATTGAATAAAATTACGGACTGCATTTCCATCTGATTACATTGGGCTCAAAACAGTGATTTGCGACCAGGGATTGTTTTTTTAGTTTGTTGACACGAATTGAGACCTCTTGAAAACTGAAATCACCTTGTTTACTCTCTTTGGTAAAACCATTGTCATGAAGTTTTAAATTTAAAAAATTACCTAACTTTAACACATCCCCACTATTATATTACAAATAATTGTATACTTATAATATAAACTGAAACTTAATGACACTGGTTTTATTGTACCTTTACGGAGCCGAGTTTACGCTTTTCTTCCAATATCCAACTACTGAAACTCACGCGGTGCTATAAACTAACGCTTTACCCGGCTTTACGTTTGATTCATTGACCGGATGCCGTTTTGCACAGAAGGTCATTTATTTAGTAAGGTATAATTTTCAAAAATTTCATCAGGAGTTATACATATGATGATGGGATGTATTGATGAAAACGATTTCTGATTTTTCTATCTTGAGTCTTCAACTTTCATTTTTGTAAAAGTATTGCTTAAGTTTTGAATTGGATTGACATTGAGAGGTTTCAGGTTTGGTACACTTAGTTTAGTTCAGAATGTCTAGTTAACGATGCGTCCAAACACTTTTAGTTTGGAATCGCAATCAGGAGAAATATTCTAATTTCAGTCACTATTTCAATAAAAATTATACACAAAATTCAGGTATAGTGAATAAATAAAATATTTTATTAAGTTCTACTTGGTATATCTGAGATATCTTGGTCATTATGTCGACGACAATAAGTAAATGAAAAATGAATTAATGAATGGACTTAGAACGAGCAGCTTCGTTATCAAAACTTTTTTAATCGGAAAATCATACAAACCTAAATATTCTAATGTTGTTCAAGTTTTGTAGGAATTGTTTATTGTATTGTGATTCTTCAAACTTAGACGAACTTTATAATGAATAAAATTGACTTGCTCGGACGGTTCTGGTTCGTTAGGTTCTTTGGAAGAACACGGAAATGGTCGGTTCCTCAGAAAGAAAATGACCGGGACCGGAACCGACTTTGCGCTTTACAAATTTGTAATTATGTTTCACAAATAACCAATCGAGGTTTTAGTTCCTTACAATTAGATAATTGAAATATCCATACAAGATTAAAAAATTGGCACATGCAAATAGTAGTATACAGGGGTATACATCCGTCGCACTTATTTTTATCCAGGTTTGCATCTTCCTTTTTTAAGAATAAAAGATTAAGGTAATCTTATCGGAAGATGACGAAGAGATAACGTCGCTGGGGAGTCTTTTTTGGGAAAGGGAAGGGTAAGTCTT
>JAQFYE010006201.1:0-11052 GCA_034694305.1 Protaphorura glebata
TTGTTTTATGAACTGCTGTCTTGGAAATTTGAAAATTTTGACTTTTGAGTCGTCTCACAATGTCACGCTGGCTCATTCCCTCTTCGGAAAGCGCCAAAACTCGTCCCTCAAGTTCTGAGTCAATTGGCCCCCCCATCTCGGAGAAAATTTTTGCACTAAGACTTATTTTCCTCTCAGACTACTATTTTGCTCAATTGTACAATCTCAATTTTTTTGCTAAAATTCCTGGACCGGTTGAATGCGAATGCTAAAGTGGTCTCAAAGTAGTGAATCACCCTCTGTAGTATTCAATTTATCTATTCGCTAAAGCTGCTGCACATACTCCATTTTTTTTTTCGAAGAGTCCACTTCCACGAAGATCAGATCAGTATGAATATGTGCTGGCTTTATTTTATTCAATACATTCCGCGTACCTATTTCTTTCGAGGACTTTTGGAAAGCCACATTTCTATTATGAAAATGGAAATTCATATGCGAAGGTTTAACTTGCAATGGTTAAATAAGTATGACGGTTGGCCAACTTGGAAAATTGTTATACACAATAGAGTGAGTGGAAATAAAGCCGCGAGACCATCTGACCCATAAGAGTTTACAACCGACATTCACAACTTTATTGCAAAAGACCTAAGCTACTAATTAAGACGTTTACTAATTAAGTCGAGATCAGTATTAACTGAAATCAATAGAGCTAAGTCAATTCCTTGACAGTAATTAATATAGTAATCAAAGATGAACAAATGAATGCAAAATAGATGAAAGGTGAAAGAACTGTGATTGGATAAACTACACCAACGTTGACTTTGATTTGGGGGCAAGCAAGAATAAGTCTCCGAAGAATCGGTCCATTTGGAGCAAATCTGAGACGGTTAATAGTTGCACGAGAATACTCATCAATTTTTCCAGCGATTATGAAAAGCAGTGAGACGATGACAGCTGCAGTTGTACAACCAATGAATGCTCCAATCAAAAGAACCGTGTCTAACTTATGAAATAAGCTAATATCAACAGTTGCCGTGAGTAGGACAATGATAGTCATACTCAAAGTGAAGCCCGGTATTACAAATGATCCGAAGCTGTCATAATACATTTGATTAAAAATACGGAGTTCGCGGTATTTTCGAACTGCTTTCATCCGGTTGATCTTCCTTTCTCGAAGTTCGCTGAAATGTAGAGAACAATACGAATAAAAATAGAAATCAGAACGCCATTTCAAGCTTTGACTCTTTTGACGTATCTGGTTTTAAGGACTCGGTTATTAAATAATTCCTTGCCTTGCAAGAACCGTCACTATAGACTAATTTCCGTAGACCTTTAAGAAAAATATTCCCTTGCGAGAATTGGGCCAACCCACCTCCGAATTACCACATACCGTGGCACATTAAAAAAAGATCTTTAATTATCCAGCCTAAACAGATGGAACATGAATTTAATCTCTGCCCGGGCCGGGCAGAGATTAAATTCATGTTCCGAGCCCGGCTAAGTCTCGGATCAGATAAGATAATGGACTATCTGATCTGACTGTTTCATATCAGATCAGATATCAGATATCTGACATGAATTCTATGATTTTCAGCAGTATTTAAACAAATATTGGCGGGAATATTTAAAATATGGATCGGATATCCGATATCTGACCGAATTGCGGATAAACTTTATCTGATCGGATCAGATGAGTCGCATTTCACTAAGAAATTCCGATCAGATATCTGATCGGATATCTGATCAGATATGTGGTCCGATCCGATCTGATCTGATATCCGTCAGATATCTGATCGGAATTTCTTGGTAAAATGCGACTCAAATTAGGTGATACCTGATCAGATATCTGATCTGATCTGATCGGGGCCTATCCGTTCTTATCTGAAAATATCAGATCAGATAAAAATTTAAAATTATCTCATCCGTATCTGATCTGATCTGAAATTTTATCCGAATTATCTGATCTGATCCGAGCCTTATGCCCGGCTAATACTACACTACGAATTGTTCCTTACAGTGTGGAACACCCAAAATTTTGATATATGTTGTACCCCGGGTGATCTCGAACGGAATGTTTATTGGCAAAATTCGGGGCATCCCTCGCGATAAGTCGTGGTACGATAATGCGATGACATTGGTCCTGTTTGGCATTGCTTGAATCGTGAGGTCAAAGAG
This sequence comes from Protaphorura glebata, assembly GCA_034694305.1. NCBI lineage: Eukaryota > Metazoa > Arthropoda > Collembola > Poduromorpha > Onychiuridae > Protaphorura > Protaphorura glebata. The sequence goes on from JAQFYE010006201.1 coordinate 2,155, forward strand.
GTTCCGCACCAAGATTTAGCTTCTATGAGGCAGAGATTACCTGGACGAGTGTAGGGGTCAGAAATTTCCAAAGTACTACTTTAATTTCACTAATTATAACAGGGTATCTAATCAGAACAGGTTCCTCTAATATGTAATCTACCGCCAATTTTTTTTAAAAACAATCATGACCATTCATATTTAACTTTGGCGACCTCCGGAATCCGTACGAATCACCTTGGCAGAAAAACTATCCTCTTGTACCTCATTGCCCAAATGTCAACGCACATGACATAAGATCAACCAGTGAAGTTCTCTCGTCGTCCGTTGACCTCCGGTGGTAAGAATTAAGTAAACATATTTAAGTTGAACTTACTCATGAAGTAGCGTCAAACAAGTGCCTGCTGTGACCAGACAGGTAAGATTAAATGATACTTGTATGACATGGACGGCCCAAACCTCAAACAGGCGATAATACTCGAAAACGGCAAATCCAAGTTTGACTAATAGTATCGATTGCCACTCCAATGGTAGATAGGCGAAGAAGAATTGTTTCTGAGTTGGGAAATTCCAGAACATATAAATGTATGTGAATGGGCCGAAAATGCAGCTCATTTGCATCATAAAGCAAATTGTGTCTAGTTGTTTCAACGCGCGATGCAAACGTCTGTTCGTATCTGAAAGAATAAAATAACCATTATGCAAAATCTACCTCTAAAATGGAACCATACCTTCCGTCGTGTTGATGAACGTGATAAATCTATTGATAGCCTCTACAATTTTCGAAGGGTAAAATAGAAAATGGACCGCATTTATAATTGCCATGCTAAATCCAGCAGCCAGAATGGAATGCACTATTGCATCCACAATATTTTTTTGCCGTTTATAATCCGGATAATTCCACAGAAATCCAACCAAATAAAATAAACTGTGAACAATATTTCGGAAATAGTTGGTTGAGCATAAAATAAATTTCCACTTTGGTTGTACTAATGAGAAGAAATTATTTGGGTTACTCGTGTCGACTTTAGACTCAAGTGTGGACACGTACAATTTAGAACACAAATTCGAAAATTTTATTAAGTTCCACAGAGGCATTTTATTTTTGCACAGTAAAACGAGAAAATGGTTGCATTGTGAAATATATTTCTTCGAAGACTTTCCGGAAGGCCAAATTATGTCTTAATGTTAGTAGGTACCTACGGAGCAGGATTATAGTATTATTACTGATAGAACAACATAAAAATATTCGTGGCTAGACAATTCTCATATTTAGAGGAGGGATGAATTTGGTCATATTTTCTTAAATAGCGCGCGTTCTCACTCGACCACACAAAGATAGCATTAATAATTGCCATTACTTTCAAAACTCGACTGACGATGAGATGTACGTATGACTTACATTGAGACTTCTAATTTTTTTATAATTCACATTTTCCCGATGGTTTGATCTCTGCGAATATTTTCATTGTCAACAATAAATAAATCAGCCAAATACTTTGACGCGACGTCATAGAATATTTATTCACAAAATTTTCTGACTCTTCTGGTCACAATTAATATTTAGCTGGTGTACGTATCAGTATTCGAATATTCGGTTTCGGCCGTCGAATTTCTCGAACGAAGTCTACACCCAAAGAATTAGAAGCGCTACTTGTAAATGTCCAACAAGGAGTGTCCAGCGAATTAAAAGGCTCTTATTAGGAATACCTATCACACATTGCTATTAATTAACGAAGTTGACCCGGGAGAAGGCATTCGTACCCTGAGAAGGTTGTGTTGAAGAAGATGCAATCCGATCTTCGGACGTCTAATATTAATCCTAACATCGAAAAACTCGAGGACAATGTTAAACTACGATGGACCAAAGAAACTAGAAGTAGAAGAGCAACCATATCTATTAAACTCATTCCCCGCCCCAATACTCCCGCATAGTGCAAATACCCTGTCGTGCTTTTCACTTCAATACAGAAATACGGTGAATACGGTGAAATACCTTATTCCCGATAGTCCATGCTTACAAATATTGTAACATTTGTACATTTGCATGAAACAGTATGTGCAGGGTGTCCCAGAGAAAGCGCATCATTGTTTGATTATATTTCGGCGTAATTAAAGGAATTATGTTATCGTCAGGTTGGTATTATCGCTAAATTGTGAGAATTTATTTTATCAACGTAGACCACACAATAACTTGATTAAATTAAACCGGACATTAGGTCTATAGATAAGTCCCACTGTCCGAACGATACTTATTTTAATGGTTTGCGTTGATAAAATAAATTCTCAGAATTTATCAATAATTCTGACGTGACCGTAACAGAAATTCTTGTAACTACACCGAAATAATAATCAAACAATGGTGCGCTTTCTGTGGGTCACCCTGTAAATTGGGCAGAAGGCACGCCAATAATAACCACTCAATACCCATGAAGGTTAAAATCAAAATGGAGATTCTGTTAAATTATATCGTATCTCAATTGTAATGAGCCTTGGTAATACGGAAATTGTAAAATTATCTTGGTGTAAATAACGTCGTCCTTCCGCGTTCCAGTCGCACCAATAAAACACATTGATGTAACATTTAAGCTTTACCTTTCATTGTGCATAAATGTTCATCACATGCCTCGACTTTTCTGGAATTCCAGACCTCTTAGGAAGATAACGAAGAGTTGAATCAGAGATATCCGTACCAATATAAACAGAATGCTTATAAAAATTGAACACTGGACAGCCCGGTTGACACATAATTAATTTATTCACAATTTCGAGTCTGGTGTAAATTGGCGATTACATATGGTTGCAAAAATTTGGAATTCTTCTGCAAATCACCTTCTCCTAATACTGACATTTGGAATTAACAATCATATTTGACAGCAATCGTTTGAAAATGTCTGCAACAACTTCTGACACAATTTAGCACTGTTGGCATGAGGCCTGCAATTGTTTCTGGAAATAAGAACTTGGAGCTACACTGATTTGCAATAGATTTGCAATTTGCAATATACATATGCCATGTGGAATCGCCACTTTTAATGGCTGTCGATTGGAAAATGGACCAGTCATGCATAGACTGGTTTTGTTTTACTTTAACTGCATCCGCAGGCTAAAATTCTAATATTCGGACTGCAAGCTGTGTTACAAATTGATAACCATGGATGCTTTTGTCTAGGAACAAATTATAACATTGTGCACATCCGGAGTGTCTTCGTACTACGCAGTGTGTAGAAAATCTTGGCAACGGATTTGAAGACACGGATTCTTTGACACGTTCATGAAGAGTCTCATAAAATATGAAAATCTATTGACAAAGAAAAAATGAAAGAATTGATGTACACAAGGCAGTCTGGATCTCATACTTTAATCATGACGTATACATGATGAGAAATGCAGTCAACTGTCTGGATCGTGAAACAAGCATTCACGAATTCTACCGTATTGCTAATTTTGCCATCAAATCCTCAAATAAATTTTGTAAGTAAATAAAATCAAAGACGACACAACTAAAAACCTGGTAATAAATTCTGTCATTTTATTTATTCAATTGGACCATTCAACCTTTAATCTTAACAAGTAATTATGTAGACAAATGCATAATTTGAAGAAGGCACAGTACAGAGTAGTTCAATTAAAATGTTCAGATTTTTTAGTAAACTTATTAAACGCACGGACCACAAAAATAATTATTTTCGGAAGTGTATTATTTTTGTATGGGAAATATTATGTTTTCCCCCATATTTCAGAAGTGAACTTTTTTTGGACCCACCCTGTACGTCATTGTCATTATTTAAGGCACTGGCACTGGGGTTATCAGTCATAGAACCAACTCAATTATTCCCGCCCGAATGAAGACATCCAATCCCTTTCCAAAGGAGACATTCCAATTCCCATGGGAAGGATCCCTTGGGTCTGTGACGGCGTCACCTGTCCAGACAATAATTGACCATTGTTGTAATAATTGGAATAATGAGAATGCGGAGTGGGTGTGGAAGTATGATTATGATGATTCGAATAATTAGCGGCCGCCGCATTCCGGTACAACGTGTAGAATGTGTTCACAACTGCGGATGATTGGGATTGGTTTGGATTCCCGCCACTACGACGATTCGCACCGCATGCGCTTGGATCCTTGAGTGACTGGTGGTGGTGGTAATGATGTGGCGGGAAAACGGAAGTCTCAACCACAACATTTGGTGGGCCATGAAATCCAGTTTGGTGAATGTTAAGTACCGGGACTGGCATGGGCAGAGGGGAAATGTTGGATTTTTCAGTTTTGGGAGTCACATGATTTGGATTCCTTGTCGTCATTGGTTGAGCGGAAAGTATTTCGGTTGGTGAAGAAGATGGCGGTCGGTAACTTACGGAGCGTTCATTACGGCGGAATTTTGCTCTTCGGTTTTGAAACCAAACCTGTTCAAAAATAATTTTCAATTTATTACATTTAGGGTTAAAATCACTATAAGGAATGGAAAACAAATAATGGACACCATAATCTGCATTTTAGGGAACGTTAGGCCTTTTATTATTGCCAATTAATAACAGGTCAAAGACGACAACAATTTCGTCTATGAATTCCCTTATACCGGAATTTAACTATTGGTCCACCCATGCATTTCCTTATAACGGAATTTAAGTATAGGTCACATACCCTGTTCTATGCCCTGACAATTTATTCGATGTTACGTTAAATATTGACTGTACGTAAATGAAAGATTTTACGTTTAACAAAGATTTTACGTTTAACAGAGATTTTACGTTGACTAGAGATTTTGGGCTTAACAGAGATTTTACGTTAATGAAGGGTTTTACGTTAAACAGAGACTTCGCATTAACGAAGTATTTACGTAAGCAGAGATTTTACGTTAAATAGGGCTTTTTCGTTATTAAACGATTATACTTTTAAAAGATTTTCCGTTAAACATGGTTCCTACCTACGTTAATTAAATATTATGCGTGAAACAGGTTCAAGTTTACGAGAGAAGAAAGAAAGCCATTCTGTCAATTAAATTTAATCACATGTCGTATAGACTTTGTCATTTGAATGAATTGAACCGCACCTCTGCTCTGTTTTATCTTGAAGAAAATTGACCTTAAAGTTTTCTCGGAAGCGTTGGGTTTTAGGTGAGATGTGGGATTGCTATGAATAGGAAATTACGAGTCCCTTGTCGGATTCTTCTCAGACATCCCCAAATGAAAAGGTTCAACACATGTGCGTTCTCTGTACCTAAATTCACGCAACGTCAACGACGCCTCTCTCCTCAAATAAAATCAAAAGTCTCACTCAAGAAATAGAAAATACTTTGGCATTGGGAGAATTGGACAAGTTAACTTACCCGGAGCATTTCTTAACTATCTATGTATGTCACTGGCAACAAATGCATTGGAAGAGAAAATACTGGAGAAATTCCACTTCCTAATTCGACTTAATTAATTCTAGCAAGTTAATGCCAAAAAATCATGCAATTAATATTTTGTCTAAGTTAGTAAAATAATTGATGGTGAAATTGGCCACGTAGTGTAACTTGACCTAAATTTATCTAAACACGCAGTACTGTCCGAATGTTGACAACAGTGGAGACTGAGTTCCTTGACCATAGCGAAATAAAGGCTAATACACTAACATCCGGCAATGAAATACGAGGGCTGTGCCAGAAATGATGCGAAAAAGTATATTTGAAAATAAACAAAGGATTTGACACCATGTTGATTGTCTTACACTCCAGACCCTTACTGCCGTGTTAAATTCAGAATTCAAATTTTATATCATGACTGAGACATATTTATGTGTAAGTAGAAATGAAATGGAAACCTTCAAAGTTGAAAGATTTGAGGAAAGAATTCGGGATCCCATAAGCACGGCAGAGCCGCTGTCTGTCATTCTTAGATCTCATAAACATAACATTAGCTTTCGGAAAGATTTTGACAAGGGAAAACATGTGTTAGATCCAGTCAAGTGTCACACACGGAAGACGCTCAAGGTTGACCCTGTCACTAGGGTCATGGAATTACAAACTAAAGGAAGACCTGTCACAATTTGACGCATTTGAAACCGATAGGGCTACACGTGATATGAACTGAAATCTCTGGGTAGCAATTATACGTTTTTATTCGGTCGAACCTAAAATTAAGTCATTCCTACTACTAAGGGTACCTCACACATGTCAAAGTGGACTTTTACCGTACGGTATTAATTTGGGGAGGGGGGGGGGCACCAGACTTATAGTTATGAATCACCCTGTACATTAAATCCATTCTCATAAAAATAAGTAAAAAAACTTCGACTTACTTGAACCCTGACCTCCGTCAAGCTGACCTTTCGCGCCAATTCCTCCCTTGCAAAGGCATCTGGATAATGTGTCCGTTCAAAAACCCTCTCTAGAGCAGCCAGTTGTGTCGGAGTAAATTGTGTTCGATTTCGACGTCCACGTTTTGATTCCGAGGAAGAACTAGTGGAAGAAATATCATGGATGGCGGTTAGCGTTGACGTTGTCCCGTTGTTGGTCATTTGGTGCGGAGTCACCACTGCTAATGGGTCATTCGGAATCACTTGATTTAAATGTGGGGGGCGTCCTCGTAATCTTTCCAATTTTCTAAACGACTTTGTTGGTCCGTAGATTTCATTTTCATCGACTTCAGCATCAAATTCATCTGAAATTTTTGAAAATTAAATTTTGTTTTTAAAATAAGTGAGTTCTCGCTAAAAAAAAATTCAGCTGATCAAAATTTTTAGAATTAACTACTGTAAACGAGCGGACCAGAAATAAATTACCTTCCAAATCCTGGACACTGGTCGTCGTGCTGCAACTCCCTGTACTGTTGCTAATTTCACTTAAATCGGAATTGTGTGTATGAATATTACAGGTCAAAGGGTCATTTCTTGTAGTATTTGTTTGAAGGGGGTCAATCAAAATATTATTCATGATATTATTGTCATGATTCGTCGGCAATGTGTTAACGTCCACGTCTAAAATGGAATCCACACTGAATGGTGTAAAACTACTGCTACTATTATGATGATTATAATGGTAGTCCATCATTTCTATTAATTATTTTAATTAAATATAAAATTAATTAAGGCACTTTATTAATTTGACTCTGGACTCTGGTTAATCCGGGATAGATGTGACTTGTTCAAAGGTCTGTCTAGTCAGAACTAAAACTAAAACAATCCGGATTTTCTAGACACACGTTCAGATTTTGTCACCGCAGTGTGCGCACTACACATTTTCAGAATCGGTTCAGTTTCAGAACAAACGGTACGGAGCGGACGGGACGGGCTGGTTCAATCTTATTGGCTGATACAGGGTGGACAGACAACATTTTTTCCCAAGGTGATCCTCGATCGCATTACCAGTTTTGAGCACAATCTACGCAATTTGTTTGAATTTTAACATAAAATATATCCATTCCACCACTACCATAATTAATTGTACGGGGAGGCTGCTCCTAACGTCTCAATCCTCCGGTTTACACACCCTATAATTGCTTTAACCGGGCTTTCCTACTCTTAGAGGTACCTTCGCTAGGCCAAATGGAAGAGAATCCACCTTCTACGAAAAATACACCAAGATATTTGACCTTACGGAAAACGTTACGGAAAATGTAGATTAATGTGTGTATTTCAATTTAGCAAGTGTAAGATTCAGAAATTAATTGCTTCTACTATGGTCAAAAATATCAGATTCCGCTGATGTCAACATTCAGACCCATGTTTCTACATGTTGTAACATTTTGTCACGTACTCACACAAACAGTCGATTTGACCTTAGAACAATCCGTGCAAAAACTGTGATTTGAAATTCAAAATTTATCCATGCATGTGGTAGAATTTACATATTGGATTCAGAAATCATAGACCAAAAGCGGTAAGGTCATTTTTAGGACCGCCCATAGATGAAGACTTCCCTTTGTTATCTTCGAATGAATGAATGAAGCCGTGAGATAATTAGTTAAATGTTTACCAAGTCAAAGAGGAGACTATTGGATGAGTTGTTTCCATCCACACTTATTCGGACATACTTTTATTCAAGATAAAATCATTGGGCGGAAGTGGATTCGTCAATCTTATCCAGACTAAATTAATTAAATGCGTAGAAAGGTTAATGGTTGGGATTTATGTCGTCTTTCGCTTAATTGTGGAATATAAAATAAAGTAAATATCTCATTTCTTCTATTTTAATTTAATAAATTAAAGTGTCACAATATGCTGACAGAAAATGTAGTCCGAATGTTGACAACAGTGAATATCGAGATTCTTGTCCATAAAATAAATTACATAAAAATTTCTCTCATAATATGATGAACGGTATTCTTTTCAGACTTCCAGCAATATCCTCGCACATTCCTGTAATTATTATTCCAAGTGTGCTTCGCGATGGTATCTGCCATACCGTCGCATAGTTCATTTGAAAAATAAATCCAAAAGCACCAAATTGTAGAGATTGGTTCATAAAATGTTTGACTCCTAAATCCTTGTTGTTTTAAAGCGAGATATGCATTTTGTGGAGAATATTTTATATACTTTATACATTTTAAGCCGTATGACGAGAATTGTGACTCTTTGAATGAGTTGGTTCATAAATTGAAACAAAAATGTGCCCCCATAATTTTATAATTATGTGAAAATGACGAACATACACACACACGCCTTAGCCATTAGTTTCTTCCATGAAATTTGAGTGAGAATGAGTTGAAATTAAGGGAGTGTGAATGGGGTCGTAAAATTTTATTGTTTCAGACTCCCCGCAATGGGTTTAACCTCAACCATGACATTTACGACCTCATTATCAAATTATCATATACAATGTGTACTTTTTCAATTACTGTACAGCAAGCGGACTATGGTTTGGTTGGTGGTCCAGAAGTTTTAACCATTCAGAATAGACTGAAAAGTTGGCATTTTGAACCACTTGCGGCTAG
>JAQFYE010006202.1:0-11051 GCA_034694305.1 Protaphorura glebata
TTTGTATGTGATGTGTGTTGATGCGTGTTGATGAGTGCGGATGACGTTTTTTTTGGGAGGGTTTTTTATTTTATTTTCTGCACGGGTGGCTATGGTGGGTTCTACACACGTCAAAACACATCATTTTAATATAAATGTATGCATTCAAACAGTATATACTGAGTTTACATGAGTAATACTACAATTAAGCTACAACAGACTACTTCTTTATTTACGTTCAAATGCGACCTAATCCTTTTGGCGAATATGAATGACCAACATTGTATCCAAATTAGCGGTACGCACTATTGGTTGCAACAATTCATTCAATAGCCTTATTTCTATACTGCCCAATTTAGGAATATGCGAGGGAACAGAAATGTACCAAATTTTGTCAAATATTTTAGTATAAACTTTTCCAAATTCTGTAGGCGTTTGAAACATACACAGAGTCGGATACAAGTTACCATTCCATTGTTGCCAAGGTTCCACTGCACTACATTCGACGATAATAAAATCAGTTGGGCTTGTTTCAAAAATTATATTTGCAAAACTATCCAAGGTAATATGCTTTCTCTTGAAGTGATATGGGACCATCCCTGGGACACCAAAAGTTCTTTCCAAGAATGGAGGAAGCTGGACCCGATTTAAGCCCGGTCCGCTTTCAAAATATTCAAATTTATTGGTCTCGTACTGGAAACGAGCATTAAATTCGGCGATTGCCGAATTCATATTTTTTATCAATCATTGGACATTCTTTTCCTTTGGTTCTTGTACAACTCTGACACTTGTCTCTTCCTTTGTAAACTTTGTTATAAAAACGGAGCCTATGGGTATTTCTTTAAATGCCTTGTCGCTCAAAGTATGTACGCAATTGTGAGTACCCGCAGCGTACGGAATATCGCCAATACCAAGGGCCAGTCAAATTTCGTCGGGGCCAAAACTCACAAGTCTATCTTCTTCTTCACTTGTGATTACCAAAGTTTTCTCGTTGAACTTGCACCAAGATTGACTTCCAGCTTCACCTTTCAGTCAAGGTGATGAATTTTTCGTTCACGCGGGCCAAAAAAGCAAACAAGCTTTCTTTCGCCGATTTCGCTGCGTTGACTCTTTCCTCAAAATGGGTTGTGAGTTTAATTTCGGCATCCGCTGGGTTGACAAAAATATTATTTGGCACGGGTTTCTCTATAGTACAGCTGATCTCTGACAGTCGCGTCTCCAGGGAAGAATATGTATTGTCATTCAAAATTGGCGACAATACACTGTTTTAACGTTACCGGCCATGTCTTAGGGGTACTTGTCTGGAAACTCCGAGTTGGACTCGAGAATTTTTTTTGGGTATTTGGTCTCCGTTCTCTCCCATGTGCACTGAGAAGCCGGCATTGTAATACACGCAATGCGAAAAGTTTGAAGGCGGGCAGATTTTTCAATGAGCACCTTGTACTCTACTCTACCCGGGCCTGGCAGTTTTTTCTGCCCTTTCTTTTTTTCCTAATTTAGACTAAATCGCAACACCCGGGTAGCGGGACATGAACCATGCATAAGTAGTACCACGGCCATTCCACTCACTCACAATAAATACATGAGCCTTAGGGTGAATTGAAACCGATGGCGATGGAAAATTTACCTTGGTCAGAACGCTGACCCATTGACTTCAACCACCACCGCCACCTAGGCGTACACAACCCAAACTCCCTCACCAACTCACCACCAGATGCCAATGCCACAGCCCAAACCAAGTCACTGACACCCAACTCAACACCCAAAGTACACAAAACCTCCCATGCCCATCCAAAACAACAAAACCAGACCCAGAAACAAAACCAAGACTAAAACTATATTTAGAAACCAGAAAATAATGAATGTACACACCTACTCAGGTCGCCGAATTGTTGTAGAACAGTAATTCGTTTATTTACGTGACGATGAATGCAACACCTCGAGGTAACGGTTGCATTACATTTGAAATAGAGATTTAGACCTGAATTAAATTTTCTACACTTCTTTCAGTGTCGTACTTTACACCTTCATCCACATATAAAAATCAAAACGGAGAAAGTGTCAGTTAGCTTCCCTTAGGATATATCCAGTCGTTTCTTGTAAATTACTGTCACGCCTACAAAAAGGAGTCATCATCTCAAAATAACGAAGATATTTTGGCCAACACACGTTAGTACATGCAATCAATCCTATAATACAAAACGAGTTTACATTTTTGCATTTATTTCAGAGGAAGCATACCCGTCCGCAGAAGTTGACAACGCCCGGAACTGGCTCCAAATGAACACAGGCCCTCTGCCAACTGTTTTCGAAAAACTAAAACGTGCATTCAAGTCCGGAAAGGAGTTCTTAAGAAAATCAAATGATTTCTCCAGATTTGTGTAGAACTGGCATCCGCTTTTTGATATTCTCGGAGCGGTAAATTTGTCCCATTTGTATATTGTTATTATGTTTTGTATTTATTTGTTCACATGGATAGAAGCTGATTGCTTCGGTTTTGTACGGGGTGACTGACTGAAAGTGGATCGGTTAATTGTTTGATAATTTATATATTCGACTTCACGAATAACGAGTAAAACAATTATACTAAAACCGAATTCCTCTTATACCTAATACATTCAGAAGGAAGAAAAATGACATTAACGCGAAGAATTATTTTTACAAGTGTAAAATAAATGTCCCCTCTGGGGTGTTCTACCGCTGACCGCTTCCGAAGATCGCCGATTCGTTGCTCCCTAACTTGGAGTTTGACCAGGCATTTCAGATGAACTGAAATACCTCCTAAATGACCTGACCTCCCTCTAAACTCTCAATCATTATCAATCCATAAGTATAGGTTTAGTTACCAATCCGCCGTTTCCCTGGTCCGCGTCTATTCCGATCTAACCTCTCTGGAATCCTCCAAATGACCCGAAACCGGAGCTGAGCCGACGATCACAATTTACAATAAGACTTTTATTTAGTTCATTTAGTTTGACCCGAATTTAACAAATAATACAACACAACCAGATATTCTGGAGTAGATCGTGGCTTAAAGTCAATCTCGTGTCCGGACTCCGGACTGGTCTTGAGTTGGAGACGGAGTCCAGTGGAAGAGTCCACGGCTGGTGAAGGAGTGAAATGGAAGCGTGGCTGCGCTGTGGTCATGGGCTGTGAGTTGTCTCTCTGAGTGGATGAATGGGTGGAAGAGGGGGAAATGGAGTTGTGAGGTGGGAGTTTTGGGTACAGGGTGTTCCATACGTTACACTCACTCCCCTTCAAAAAGCCCCCGGTGGGGGGGACGAGTGAGCTGGTCGGTGGGGGCGTCCTGGTCGACGTGAGAGGTGGGCTCAAAATTTGGGTCCATCATGGGTGGTGGTGAATTGGGCTCGGCGGTTTTTCCACGTACGCACCCGGTGTGCGTTACGTTTTTTATTCTTGATTTTTTTCTTCTTTTTCAGGATGGGAGTTGAAAAAATGTCTGTTACGAGCCTTCGGGGAGTTTCTTATTTGAAAGGTACAATCTCTTCTGTAGATTGTACATATAGTGTGGAGGGTTGTTGACGCCATGCGTGAAAGGTACAATCTCTTCTGTAGATTGTGCATATCATTTTCTCCTGGTAAGACAAAATTTTCTTGGGATTCCACAAGGAGTTTTAAATTTGTTTTTAAAAGATGATGTGGGGTAGGTTGAGATCAACGATCCCTAGATGTCTTCACATGAACAATGAAATTCGGGGGGGGGGGAGGATCCCTCTAATAGACCGATGTCCGGGGTCCAACTTTTGAGTCGACAGGGTGTAGGGTTGCCAATGTGAGGATAATTGTTGGTAAGGGTTTAGAAGTTCGGGCAGGTTTCCTTGGGTCGAGAGACAACTATTCGGTGTTCCTGGTCATCTTTCCACAGAGAGGCGAAGAATTTCTGGTCCCTTAGTTTCCGAGCTTCCGACTTATGGAGTTTCCCCATTGTTTTTGAAGATCTCCGTCTAAACCAGATTGTAATCTTGTGTCTACAATTTTTTCAAAGAAAGATAATTTGATTAGTACAAGGTTGATATGTGAATTTTTAGAATTTTCGTATACTGAAATTAAGTTTTAACACTATTTATATATTTTAATAAATGTTTAAATATTCTTAACCTAGTTTCAATTATTAAGTTTCATTCAGCTCTATTCTTTTTGATTTTTCTGATAGTTTTAACGATTTTGGTACCGGGAAAACGAAATTACGAGTTTAGGCCATGCGAAAACCCGAAGAATTGGTCAGACTCGTAAAGTACTTATCCCAAGACCAACACAAAATGCTGTAAAGAAGAAAAAATGCATATTGAAACTAATAAATACATAAAAAAAGTATGTAAAATTTCTTAACTAACATTGAAATATATTTTACGTCATGAAAACTATATTTGTAACTTAAGAAAAGTATTATTTGACGAAGAAGGACTACGGAGAACGACTACGAACGTGATTTCTCCCGCTGAAATCCTGTTCTCCCTAGTCTACATATTAAAGTAAAGTATTAACTAAACTATTTTGTATATTCAATTACTCGTCTTGGACGAAGAGTCATTCCCTCGGTATTCTCCTCAGATTTTTGATCCGAGAATAACGGAGGGAAATGTTATTAGGAGACGGCGCTACCTGAGTGTTTCCCAGGCGCGGAAAATAAGGTTTTAATTCAACGACGTGTCTTGGACCCGCCGAAATTTTATCTGGAAATGACGTAACTGAAAAAGTTACTGGCGGTAACTGTTTGCGGATCTGGTAAGGACCAACCTATTTCGCTGCCAATTTCTTTAACTATCCCGTCTGACTTGCTTGAAATTACGTGATTTTTCACAAGAACTAACTGTCCAACTTTATACCTTATTTCCCGTCGCTTTTGGTCGTAGTAGAATTTGTGAGACTGCTGCGCTTTTTTCATGTTCTCACGCACGAATTTAATTATTTCTTTCAACTGATTTGGACTTTCTTCCGCCATTTCTAACGTGTTTGGCACGACATTATTGGTTTAAAGCGCCCTGTCAAATGGTAACTGAATTTCGCGGCTTAAATTTCAACGCGCTGGACTCACTTGTGTTGAGTCATTTGTAACTGTTTGTAACGCTAACGCAAATTTTTGCAAATGGCGGTCCCAAGTACTATGGTTTTTTTCTACATATGACGAAATTAAAGCTGCGACTAACGCGCTCAGCTAGGTTTGGCAGTGGATGATAAACGCTAATGAATTTATGCGTTATGGCCCATTCTTTGCACAATTTTTTAACTAGTTTAAAAATAAATTGAGCGCTGTGGTCAGAAATTAGTGTCTTTGGGCTTCCAAAACAGCAAAAAACTTCATCCTCCAAACAATTTATTACTCTACGCGCCGTGGCTGCCCTGAGAGCAAACAATTCAACCCATTTTGATAATTCACAAACTACAACTAGTAAGTACTGATTTCTGCGACCACCTGAACTATCGGGTAGAGGATCCATAAAATCGACAGAAGTTGTTATAAAAACGTTATTGGCCGGCTCATATGTACCCATTAAGCCATTAAGCCCATTAAGCCCACTGGCCTTTGGTTATCGTATTCTACCTTCTCACAAGTGTCGCAAGTCTTTACATACTCTGCTATATCTTTATTCATGTTTGGCCAAAACATACGCGACTTTATACGCTCTTTAGTCTTAACTCCCATGTGTCCCGACTGTGGGGCATCATGAAATTCTGCTAAAAAATTTTCTCTCAAACCTAAAGAAATAAATGGTACAAATTTTTTCTTACCAAGACAGTCATTACGAGTTCTAACCGAATTCGCTGGCCAGTCCGAAATTAACACCTCCGGCTTTCCGTGTACATTACCGGCCTTAGCCATCTCGACCTTCCGACGTCCTAACGAATTTATAGGAGCGTCCAACCTCGAGTTTTTCAATTCCTTCGGGTCCTCGGTTTTCCCTTTGCCGGGTCCACTGACAATCGGATCATCAGTCCTTGTCTTAAGCTGATTCCTGGGTTTTTTGCTAGACAGCTGGAGCTTATTGCTCTTCCTGAACTGAGGTTCCATTCCTCGTCCAACTTCTGGCTCTGCGCCTAATTAATTTGAGTGTGCCTTCTCACTGAAGGTCTTTTCGTCCGGATATGGCGTCCCACTTCTTTCTGACATTACAGGTTATTCTGAATAAAACTTAAAACGTGATTCAAATACCAAAACTTCACCAAACAATATACCACTTCTAACTGCATAAACTGGTTGACTCGATTCATCACCAGTTCTTATTATCATATGTTTCTTTATCTGTTTTATTTCGCTATCTTTCTCTTGTTCTTCCTTCAATTTTTTAAACAAAATTGAACCATAAACTAAAGAACTCACACGTGAACCAAATACTGCAGTCATTGGCGCAAACATGGTAACCTTATTTTGAGTAGCAAAATCTTCTTCCTCTGTGAAGGCACGCACCGGTGCTCTTGACAAGGCGTCCGCCACGACATTCAATCTTCCTGGTCGATTGACGAAGTCACAATCATATTCTTGAAGTTGATGTGACCATTGCATAAGTTATTTCGACCTATCTTTCATTGTGGCTAAATACTGTAATGCGTCGTTGTCAGTTTCGACGGTGAAATGTTGTCCATATATGAACTCTCTAAACTTGTTTACGACCCAAATGATGGCTAAACACTTATTTTCGCAGGTTTGGAGTTTTTTCTCCCCCGGATTTATCAACTTACTGGCAAAGAAAACTGGTTTGTCTTGCCCCTGATCTGGCTGAACCATAACTGCTACTCGTCCGATATCCGAACTGTCCGTCTGAATCATCATCGGTTTTTTATAATCAATTCCTACCAATGTTACGTCACTACACATTGCCTTTTTAATTCTTTGAAAGCCTCTTCTTGACTTGGGTCCCACTGAAATTTTACTTTCTTATTCAACAGATCGTACAGTGGTGCTGCAATGTCGGAGAAATGTCGAATGAAAGATGAGTACCATCCGCATATTCCATTAAATCGCAAGATTTCTTTTACTGTCTTTGGTCTAGGAAAATCGACAATTGTTTTGACTTTTTCTGGCTGTTTCTGAAGTCCGGTCTGTGTTATAACATGTCCAAGAAAATCAAGTTTTCTCCTGAAGAACTTCGATTTCTCCAAATCTATGGTCAAATTCGCCTTTTTTAATCTTTTAAAGACTTTTTCTAGAGGAACCAAATGTTCCTCATACGTTTTTGTATGTTTAATTAAATCATCTACATAGACCAATAGAAATACGAACATGTAATCATTAAACAATCTATTTATTAATGTGACAAAAGTAGCTGCTGCATTTTTCAAGCCAAAAGGCATAACTGTCCACTCATATTAACCATTATCTACATAAAATGCTGTGTACTGCATACTATTTTTTTCCATGACAATCTGCCAAAAGCCTGACTGAGGATCTATTTTCGAATAATATCCTCCGACTGGTAAAAGCCTCAAGATATGTGAACTCTTATGCATTGGAACTGCATTTGAACGTGTTTTACGATTTGAACATTTGTAATTTAATGCTAATCTTCATTCACGTTTTGGCTTTGGTGCCATTACTGGGTTTGTAGCGTAAGGAGATGTGGATGGTCGAACTAGACCTTTCTCCAAAAGTACTTCCAATTGAGTACGAAGTTCTTGTCTAATACTAGGTGGATAAAATCTTGGATGTTGCTTTACCGGAATTGTATCTAACAACTCAATTTTATGGACTGCCCTAGTTGTTCTTCCAAATTCTCCATTTGGTCTAGCTATTGTGGGATATCTACCCAACAAGTCCGCTATTATTTTGTTGAAACCCGAAGTATCGCTTCCAGTTTTTAAGTGTAATAAGAATAATATATGTCCTTCTGTGTCTTTTAACGGATACATTTTTAGGCGAGTCTTTGAAATGAAATTGCTTTTCGTCTAAATCTGGAATTAACCCGTGAGCTTTCACAATATCTGCCCCTAGTATACAACTAACTGGAAGTGTTTTCACTATTATGAATTCATGTGACACAAGTTTATGCCCCAATTTAAATTCGAGTAGAGTCTTCCTAAGTGACTTTATTTTATGTAGACCGGCTAAGAGCAGAATTGTGGAATCACCACTCTTTCAAACTAATTCCAACTTTTTTGCTAAATTTAATATAATTAATGAAAATTTTGCTCCTGTATCTATAAGAGCTAAGAATGTTTTTCCGTTGTAACCTATTGAAACGAGTGGTGTACCTCCAGAATTATCAACAACAAAGACGGGAAGTAAGTGGGAAGAGATACTTTCTCCACTTTTCCCATTTCGTTTTTTGTTTGCTTCTGAGAGGACCACAGGTCGAGTTGTCCAGTACACCCGTACGTGTCAACAACTGGCTACTTTGACCAAACTCGGAACAACCGAGAAGCCCAAGACAGAATTCTCAAGACAAGATGTAATCAAGGCCGAGCTGCTTTGGGTGAAGAAAGTTCAGTGGGAGAGCTTTCCCACAGAAATCCTAGACCTCGTTGAAGGAGATCCAATCCCAAAGAAAAGCCAATTACATTCTCTTTCTCCGTTCCTGAATCCCAAAGCAGTCATGAGATATGAAGGAAGAATCGGTGAAGCGCCAGGTGTGTGTGATGAAGTAGAGCATCCCGTGCTGCTTTCCCGGACCATAAATATACTCGTCTCTTCTTGTGGATTTTCACCATGTAAAAGCTGGCCACAACGGATTGGAGCGAGTGTTTAATGAATTACGTCAGAAGTACTGGATACCAAACATGAGACAAGCCGTGAGGAGTTCTTGGTGTCGTTGTCAAGATTGCAAGATTCGTAGGGCGGAGCCAAAAATTCCACAGATGAGAGCCCTGCCCACCAGCCGACTGACCCCTCACCATCGCCCATTCACCAAGACTGGAATGGACTATTTTGGTCCCATGGAGGTTACAGTAGGAAAAAGACATGAGAAGCACTATGAAGTCCTTTTTACCTGTATGGCCACCAGAGCCGTACACCTGTAAGTTGCGGACTCCTTGACCACAGACTCCTGCATTCTGGCCACCCGGAGGATGATTGGACGAAGAGGAGAACCATTGGAGTTGTTCTCAGATAACGGAACCAACTTGAAAGGAGCCAATTGGGAACTTAGAGAGGCCATCCTGGACTTTGACCGGAGCAAAATTAAGGAGTTCCTTGCAGAAAAGGGAATTGCATGGCATTTTATCCCGCCCTCAGCACCCCACATGGGGGAGCTGGGAGTCTATCTATCAACTGAGCTATCGAGTGGTTAGTCTCTTTTCAGTAACATTTGCTTTTCAAGGTTAAGGATATCCGGGCCCGACTCGAGGTGCCATGCAAGGGTGTAGTTGAGTTCCTGCGTCGTAGCTTCCAGTTGGCAACACCAGCTGGCTCAGCGGTCTACACAGTTTTCACGGTGATATATGCTTCTCGAATAAAGGAATCGGGTTTTGAGATCAGGATTCGCTGCCAGAACCGTAAAGTGGACTTGAAGATTTTTACTTTTATATGCGGTTTTCCCGTCTCCAAGCGGCCAAAATAGCGGGGGGAGTTAATTGGTACTGACAAGGCGCGCTTGTAGAATGTCTGTTGGATTCGCTCTACGATGTCACTGTGAGCCGCACCCCAACTTTCGCATGCATACACGGTTGTTGAATTCAGAATGGAGTCAAAGAGTTTGTTCAGAAGACTTGTGTCCATAGTTTTGGACTTTCGGATTGAATGGAATACTGCGCCTTGAGCTTTGATGGATGTAATGGGGGGGGTTACTTTTGAGCTCCGCAACTGATCTTGTAATTTGCGGGTGTTTCACAGTTTTGTTGTGTCAAATTCTCAGCCCCGGTTTGTCTTGCATCAAATCCATTAAATTTGGTATCAAATTTCACCACCTTTTCATTGACTTCTTTTAGCTCCCCCTTAAGTTCGGAGGTGGCATCCTGGAGCAGAAACTGGACTTCATCAACTCTTTGAGCGAATAATCCATACTGGTTTATGGGTGGATACTATGGAGAAAGGGGATACTGTCAGGTCCTGCGAAAAGGTGTGAGACTTCTGAGATCTGTCGGAACTCCTGGAAATATCAGGGATTTTTGATTGCCTTAGGGGACAACTTGTTTTCTCGGCTGGCTTGGTACACAGTGGGGGACTTTCACTGGCTTTTCTCTTTTTTTTTGTTGTCACAGGGTTCAAGGTCGGTAGAATCAGGAGTATTTGGAGTGGCTCTGGGCTTTGGCGGGCCAGTTTGTATCATAGCGGTGGTGTGATACAAGTTCCATAGTGAGGGCGTAATGGGGACTGGGAAAATCTACGGAAGTCTGGGTGTGACTGCTGGTATTTCACTTGTATTGTACTTATCACCCCAAACAACTTTACAGTTACCTTGTGGGAATCTGGTACCCAAACACTGCATGACCTTTCCTTGTCATTTGATTCAGAGTACATTTTTTTTGTGAGTACTTCAGCATCCTTTTACAGGATATACCCGTTACGAGGTCGTTCCGCCACTACTCTTCCTTTAGAGGAGTGATTTCTAAAGGGCCACTGTAATTACAATTGTTATCCTATACGACCACAATGCAACTTCCAGTGGACGTATATCCGTACTGATAGAGACGACAAGCCAATAGTCCTCTATCCGCAAAGAGCCGATACACGATTCGCCAAGTCGTACTCAAATGCATGGAGTGTATGGTATGGTCTAACCCATATGAAATATGTGCCACACATCCACTAGTCACTTGTCGTCCTTCGCTCAACTGAAGTGTTATTACGGGTACTGTATCGCTTCGGACGAGACGACTTGACCTGATTTGAAAAATATGCTGACGACATGATTTATGCACGGACCCACCGCATAATAAATGTACGGCCCAATACATTTATTGGGCCAATGAATAATTTTTGGGTGTGAAGAGACTCCCTATTCCAATAATTACTCAAAAAGAAATAAGGAGGCGTGAAGAGATTTGTTGTTACGAGTTGTATTATATTTTATTACAAAACGTAGACTGTGTTACTGTGGTGAAGCAAAGTGAAGTCAGAGCAGAGAGATTGTTCTGCCCGACCCGTCTCATCGTAAAGTCGACAAGAGAGTAAGGATAAA
>JAQFYE010006203.1:0-11050 GCA_034694305.1 Protaphorura glebata
TAGTTTGTTCAATAAGTTTCGAAATGTTTGTATGGGCTTTGTATTGAGACTTCCTTGTTCCGGTTGTAACGGTGAGTCAAATTAATGTAAGAAAATGCAGTCAAAATTAACGACACTCCCTGATGAATCAATGTGACGTCTTTGACGTTTAAGTTGTGTGAGCCCTGTGACTTCAATAAATACTTGACAAAACCAACACCTAAAACACTATCCAGTAAACCTGTTTTAAATTTAAAAAAAATACGAGTTCATTTAAGAAAAAACGAACGCACGTATTAACCCCTGAGAAATAGAAAGGCTATGAACATAACCTCTAGCACAGTTTACGTATATGAATTTGTCAAAAACAAGCGAACATCCGTAAGATTGATCTCCAACGATTTAGACAATTAGAGCAACAACAAGAATTTTTGTTGATGTATTTATTGGACAACTATTATTGTAATGTCAAAACAAAAGGTGTTTCAAACAATTACATGACAAACTTAATTGTGTGTACCCGCATGAACAGAATTGCGACACAAATTTTTTTGGAGGAACACCCTGTCAGTTGATCTAGATTTTAACAATCCCTTATGGTATTTTTTGTAGTTTGTGTAATCGGATGAGTTCAAAAGTCAGAGGAATATTGTGCGTATGAATGAATAGACGTGTTCCACTTTTCTTGGAGGATTTCCTCCTCTTGTAAGCACTCATAGGCGTAGTAGTGTGGACAAGTCTGGATGTGGCAAAGATCGTGGACTACTTTACTTTTAGTGCTGGATATTAGAATTTGGATTGAACTCATGAACTTAGAAATAATTCCCGATAGACGAACTTTTTTGTAGAGAAAAACGCGACAAGTAGTTGTTTTACCGTATTAATGAAGAGATTGTCTCGGAAGTAGTGTTTTTTATTCATAAAAAATGATATGGAAATACGGATTTTGCTAATTTTCCTATATTGGTAAGGAAATATCAGCGCCCTTTCGTCGCCAAAATTATAAACGCCACATTTTCGATCATTACTAGGAGGTACCTCTTCGGGCACATATAATTATGCAGAATCAATGGTAATTAAGGAAGTAATTAGTTAGTTTGATCTAACGAGTCATATGTACGTCCCATGACTTGGAAGGAGATTCTCAAATATTAAATCCATTCGAATACCTGGCAATTGTGTTTAATTATTAAATAATACAACTAAACTGTTTCATTGACACGTAATTATAACACAAGTGTACGGGTCAAATTTTAATCCATTTTAACCCAAATAGATGCACACCCACATAATATGGTACATGCTGTTATTTACCGAGAAGCCATAAAATCACGTTTAATTAATTAATTAGTCATGTAAACTTTTTCTACATCATCCATATCTCTTTGTAGTGATTGACGTGAGCGTGCGACCGACGTTTAATTAGAATTCGAATCACGCTTGAGATATTTAGATCGGAATTTTAATGTATTAGAAATTCAAGTCCGACGAGACAAAACAAAACTATTAAAATAAAATGTGGTGAGTACGGGACTTGAAGGTCTAGTATTACATTTCCATGCTCACACATTGTTTTTTACAAAGTTCATCTTGGCCGTGCGGATCTGTTCAAAATTACAGTTAGTAATTAGTGCGAGTCTACGGAAAGTCCATAGGTTTGTTTTTTCTATTTATAATTTACAATTGTCAGCGTTCCACATTTACACAATTATGTAATGCAAACAAATTCTTGGAGAAATATTCCCCGACAGATCGCGTTACGGCAAAAAATAGGCCGATGATTCGCTGCATTTCAGATATGTTGTACCCATTGACCTCCTGAACAACTTTTGTGAAGGTGACATCCCAAGAAGTTATTTAGAAGACGCGTACGACAATTTGACCGTTGGAAGTACACGGGTGTCAAATCTTGTGAGGTCAAGATTTTGACGCATTCATGACGTCACAAGGTGCATTTGCCCAATGTATTTCAAACGGACAAACGGTTAGGCATTTTGGGGTGGAACCTCTACAAAAGTTTTCCACGACGTTTAGGGCTACAATAAATCATAAGTGCAACCGAATCCTATATTATTATGAAAACCACCCCAATATGTATATGCATGCATTTGGTCCGCTATGGTAAACATTATTAAGTATGGTGCAGAAGCAACCGCTACCCATTTCTCAATATCCAGAGTTCAATTCCCAGGAATTTCTGTTGCATGTTTAGTTTCTGTTCTACTGATTTTCTACCATTAATGTGAAATTCATGTGGTACATACAGAAGTAAGAGATTCAATGCCAGGTTCAAGTGCAGGGAGAACAGAGTACAAGGAATTTGCTCCCATTCCCCTTTGTCGGTCTGAATATGATTTACATCCCGATCAATGAAAATTAACTCAAATCAAGTCATAAAATCCGGTCCTTGAGTTCTGCATTATAAAAGTGTTAAAGTGTGGCGGTATTCACACAACAAAGGTTATCAACACTGGATCACCTTGTCATTTTAACTGCCACGCAGTTTCAAATGCTAATTTACTACTTGTGTCAAAATTAGTTTTAAATGAATGTATATTATAATGCTCGTAAGTTAAAAATAAATCGTCCTCATTCTACAGGGTGACTCATAATCGCCCATCTGAGTAGAGTCCGGTATACATTTCACTATATCAGCTACAGCCATTTAAAAAATAAACAGATATCACACTTTCTGAATCAAATCATGGGATATCGTCTAATCTACTAGAGAGAAACCCCCCAACCCTGCTATGCAAGTTCAAATTTCTGCTGATGAACACCGAACATTATGAACCGCCCTGTAAAATTATTAAATGCAATGCCTACGGTGACGATCATTGCTTTAATTCTGTCATGTTCTTTGTTAATGCCACGCTGGTGTTCAGGAGTTGTAGTATTTTTGATATTACAATGTGTAGTACAGTAATTTTGCTGATCTGGCTCAACTTTCAAAGGGTTGAAAATTTGCTTCTGTGAGTGAACTAATCTGTTCGTCGACGTAAACCTTCGTGTATTTTAAGGATTAGCAAGGTTGCATCCGGGTCCGTGATCACTGATCGTGAGAATTAACATATTGTGCGCTAAATCTGACAGTAGGCAAAAACGGAAATCCCTTGAAACTCATGTTCATACAAAATCAGAGAATTTTTAAAATACTACAACAGAAACCGTTTCGGGTTGGAATTGAACG
The DNA here is from genome assembly GCA_034694305.1 of Protaphorura glebata. Lineage (NCBI taxonomy): Eukaryota > Metazoa > Arthropoda > Collembola > Poduromorpha > Onychiuridae > Protaphorura > Protaphorura glebata. The sequence continues at coordinate 3,170 of JAQFYE010006203.1, forward strand.
TAACCGGTTAGATTTTGGGGGTTCCGATTGGATGTAACCGCTAGCGCGCGGTAGGATTTAAACGTTTCCGGTAGAATTTGAACGGTATAGGTTGGTGTTGACCGGGACCAGCTGGATTTTACCGGCACTAATTGAATTAGAACGGCACCGGTTGCATTTTGCCAGTTCCGGTTGAATTTAACCGGTACCGGTCGCAATTAACCGGATTCTCCAATGTATTATGTTACAAGTGCGGGTCAGTAGGTCGTCCGTTGTAAAATTAATTATGTTATGCTATTCTTTTGCAATCCCGATTTACTAACTTCAGAAGGGTGTTTGATCCCTCAGCTTGTCATCACAGCATCATTTTCTGAGAATTTAACACATCGAGATCATCGTACAAATTCTGACTCTTATCAGTTTATTTTTGGCGTCAATTCTGAACTGGCATAGCAGGGTTACGGGCTCTCTCCCTCGTACAAACAGGTGGTAATAAGCCTGTTAATTGATTGATTGATTGATTGATTGATCGACTTGACTTGGAATTTGTGAATGATTCTGAATTCTGTCATCGCACAGCTAACAATAGATAACAAGCCAAGGGTATGCATTTTTATTCGAACTAGGAAAGGCGCTAGTAGTGGGAAATATTTAAAAATATGGGAAAGCTTAATTTGAAAGCTCGTTCGCAGAGCGCCAACTCAGACTCTATTTCTGTATACCTTCCGTCCAATTATTATTGTGCGCTGATAATACCTCTGATCATTTCTGGATTTTACCAGTTATTACCGCTTCATTGATTCATGGGTAGATTATTGACACGCAGATATTTGGTGAAACTACTTAAAGATGCAATGCAGTTTCGAAACTGAATTTAGATAATCTTCGGCCAGATTAAATGATTAGGTATGTGCTAAATTAGGGTATTATTATCGGACAAAGTCTGATTCCAATATCTACGTCATTGGAAACATACCTATGTATGCGAATAATTCACAAGTGTTTCAAGTTTCATTCCATAATTAGGTTGACGCCACGCGCCTTTCGCAATGTGAATTTAAATTTATTAGGGTCTAGGTATGTCAGAAATACAATAACAATGAAATCTCTAAATATAGATTATTAATAACATTACCATGTTAAAAGTCGCCAGCTGTCAAGGCTGCACTTACCATGACTTGTCGCCGTGAGATCAAAACCAACTTTTGCACTAAAATTAATCCACAATATTATTTGTATACCCGGTCCCGTCGCCGCTGAGATAAAAAATGAATTCTCGTTAAAAATTCCTTTGTCGTTGTCGCTACCTGTAATCATTTGATTCAATTTATCAGGTGTTAGATTTGCAAGTCTGTAAAGTTGGACCGAGATTATGCGAATTGAATAAATATTTGAAATTAAATGGAAATCCTCCACAGTTATTTAAATGTGGGCCGTGAATGTTTCATTGCTATTGCTAACAATAAGAGGAGTCTCAATACTTTTCGCATGAACCTATTAAGAAGTTTCATAACTCATTTGTCTTTTACCGATTTTGGAAGCTAACCGGGTCTCAACTTAGGTGAGGACAAATTTTCCAACGAGAAACCTTAGTTTCATTATTTTTTGGTTGCTAATGAGAATTCAAATCCGAATCCGAATCGGAAAGTAACCAACATCTTTTCGTTAATAGAGTCGGAATTGAAGTTATGAATAATCGAAATCCAATAACCGAAATCGGCATTATAAAATAACCAGAATCCGAGGAGTTTGGACTCGGATTCTAAGAATAAACGGAATGGCGCGGAATCCAATACTTGGAAACGGAATCATCAAATCATCTGAATCGGAATTCGATTATATTTCTTTAGTCCCGACTGCAGTTTGCGGGAGATCAAAATCAGCGTTCTTGACCTCTTTGTCGTATTTCAGCAGAAATATTACTTCCGCACGAAACCCAATGCTATCTTACCGGTACCGGCTTATTATTCAAAAGTTTTTCCGTTCACTCGGGAAAAGTTTAGTTGGAATTAAAATTCGAATTCAAAAAAATTGAAAAAAAATGAAAGCTTGAATTCGTAACGGATTCTGGAATTGTAATAAAAATATTCGAGAATCGGATTGGAATCCGGAAGTTTTAATCCGAATTATCGAGAATAGGAATGGGAAATCAATATAATTATCAGAATATGTATCGAAAAAAGATGAACTCCGATCACCATCCTTATATTATATTAAAAATTAACCCACCCGTTTTCTCTCAACCTGACAAGGTCAATAGTTATAGTTTCATTGCATTATGGGAAAATATTTGCATTTGACCCATCATTTGAAAAGATACAACAAAAACATTATCCGGAATTTAGAATAACATAAAAAATGTCGAGCCAATTATGAATTGAGTGATAATATTTGAATATTTCAGGTCTGAACTCTGGATCTCCACTGCAAATGAGAATGGACGGCAGTTCAGATGAAGAGAACAATGCCGCTCATCCACTTTTCTCGGAAATGGTTGAGCTCGTTCAAATCGGAGAAGAATTTGAATGGCGAGAAACCGCGAGGTACTAAAACTATAGATGTGTTTAATGATATAATCGGTTCTTTTATTTTGGTAGGGAATTTCGGTTTATACTGCCGTCAACATTCGGACCGTTTTCGAAAGAGATAGAAAGATAACGAACCATGATCATGGTTCGATTGATCGAGTACAAACATAACGGTTTCATTTAGAATTCGGGACATATTGCTACCTGTAAACTCCAGAAACCCTTCAAAACGCCAAAATTCACTACAAAAATCCCCGAAAGTCCTGAAAACCTATGAACCGTGAAAACCCGAGAACCGGAGGGTACACCCAAAAACACGAGTTTTACGAAACCCTGTAATGATGGGGAATCGTAGCAAATATTAATTATGAAACATTTTACCAAAATTTTTCTAAAATCACTTGCAGATGGGTAAAATTTGAGGAAGAAGTAGAAGAGGGCGGTAATCGATGGTCCAAACCGCATGTGTCTTCCCTGTCCTTGCACTCCCTTCTGGAGCTGCGAAGCATGCTCCTCAACAATGTGGTTCTCTTAGACGCCCATGCAGAGACCGTTCCAGATGTCATGGAGGCCATCTTGGATTCTGTTGTCAACAATGGTCAAATGGAGGAGTACACGAGGATGAAGGCAAGGCACGCCCTCTTGAGTCCTCAAAGGCATCAACACGAAACTCAGTCTGTAGTAGCTCGTCTTCCACTAATACGCTCCTTCGCGGACATTGGCAGAATTCATTCATCCAGTAAAAGTAAGATATACACCTTTTTAAAATATCATCTTATATGTCAGTCATTACACAGGGTGGTCCAAAATCATTTCTTTGCCGTCGGTAGTTCAATCCGGAACTTAATAGAGAGATTTTCAGATATAAAAGCATTCTTTATTCAGTATTTTTCAGGGTAATCTGTTGTAAACAAACAGACTGTAAACTTATTTTTTGTATTTTTTTTTAAAATAATGGCTCTAACAATAAATGGAATTGTTGACATGTGATTTCAGACTTTGCGGACAAGAAAGGGCCAAGTTTAAGTCCTAAGAACATGAGTGGAAACGACGTCAGACAATTTCTTCATATCCCAGGTTTGTCACAGTTTGATATTTTATGATCACGCGATATGGAAAATCTAATGTCGGAATTTTCGAAATATCCAGGAATTGAAACATGTCCGAGCGGAACGCAAACCCCTGTAAGTCGAAGTGCGAGTGGGACAAACCTTGGTGTTAATGGAGATATCCAACATTCCAAAGTAAGTATTTGTTCAGCGTTCCGTATAAGAAAAAATGCTTCATATTTCCTATACTCCAAAATTTATTTTGAAATTTATTTTGGGTAGGGAAACCTAAGTTTTATGAAAAAAATCCCACCGAAAGCTGAAGCATGTAACATTATGGTCGGTGAAGTTGATTTTCTGGACAAACCAATCGCAGCCTTTGTTCGTCTCGCAAATGCGGTCAGATTGGGAAATTTGACCGAAGTCCCTGTCCCCACAAGATTCCTCTTTGTTTTGCTCGGGCCAAAGGTAACTATGTTGTACAGAGGAAACACCGCACAGTCCTTATGGCAAAAAGTAGGCTTGACCTCCTGGACAAAGTTTGTGAATGTTATATATACCGTGAGAAGTCGTGTTGGAGGCCAATGCCTACAACGTATCAAAAATGTAGCCAAAAACAACGGCCTAAATTTTGCACTACGTTTCGTGCGGTGTCCATTCAAAAATGTCACAATTGAGGAATTTTGATAGGGAAATACGTAATTCTGATATTTACAGGGAAACAGAAACCGGTATCGTGAAGTCGGTCGGGTCATGGCCACTCTAATGTCAGACGAAATTTTCAACGAGGTCGCTTACCGTGGTGAAAAGCGTGAACATTTGTTGGAAGGATTGGATGAATTCATGGAGGCCGTCACCATACTTCCACCGGGTGAATGGGATCCCAGTATTCGAATCGAACCACCCGCCGCACTTCCATCTCAAGTAAATAATACACGCTGTGTTCATAAAGGACCACGTGCTTACAAAAATTCAAAACGTTTTTAAAAATAATGATGGCACAACAAGTAATAGGTCGCTTATTAGTAACGTTTGTGAAGGTTCTACCCCGAAGAGTCCGACCACTTAGGTTATGTGACGGTATAAACGACATGTGTGACGTCATGAATGCGTCGCGGATTCCTTTGGCTTCATAAAGCGCATTTGGCCGCTGTTTGTTTCACGACTGAACACCTCGACTTTTTGGGGTAGAACCTTCACAAGAGTTATTTTATTGTAAATAGGGCGGCAGCGCCCAAAGGCCAACGTTTGACTAACGGATTATCCGGTAGAGAGCGTAATGACACACTTTAGTGTCTGTATTTGTCAAACTAATGATAAAAATCTATTCGTAATACAGGAATCCCGGAAGAAACCAGACGGGTTGCCAGAAAATGAACTGGATGAAGAGGAGGAAGAACAAAAGATTCGAGAACAATCTGGGTTGACAAGAAGTGGTCGATTATTTGGTGGTCTTTGCAATGACATTCGAAGAAAAGCTCCGTGGTATTGGACGGATTTTCGAGATGGAATTTCCATGCAATGTTTGGCCAGTTGGTTGTTTCTTTACTTTGCTTGTTTAACACCGATCGTCACATTTGGTGGATTACTCGGAGCAGCAACTCACAGTAATATGGCCGCCATTGAGTCACTTGTTGCTGGTTCAATGTGTGGCATTGTTTATGGGTTTTTTTCTGGACAACCGTTAACAGTTCTTGGCTCAACAGGACCCGTATTAGTTTTTGAAACAATCATCGTTCAATTTTGTAGGTGAGTAGAGAACCATATTATGTATTACTCGTACACACATTTACAACATTCTGCTGCTGGCTTTTGGGATTTGCTCACTTTGGCTAGGTTGTTGGTTTTTCATAGAATTGGCGTTTATTACTACCTTCAGAATTCTAAAACACACTAAATAACTCCAAAACCAGTGGTTTTGGGTCAATTACATTGAAAATGTAATTAATTACAAATTAGAAATTACAGCCTGCTTTTGAAGGTATTTCAATTACAATTACAAATTACACGCAAAATTATTGATGTAATTAATTACAATTACAATTACGTAATTGTAATTGGATTTTCAATTACAATTACAATTATAATTCAAATTACAATTTCAAATATATCTTTTCTTGTGTTTTTCAGCACTAAAAACGCATTTTCTCTTTCACTATCCAAAACTTCATTCAATCTTTACTAGTCAACAAATGTAATTGAGAAAAACGTAATTTCAATTACAAATTACAATTACAATTACAAACATCTTCCAAGTAATTAATTACAATTACAATTACGTAATTGTAATTGTATTTTGTAATTGAAATTACAATTACCAATGTAATTGACACAAGTCTGAAAACCACAGCCATAAATCCAAGATGCTCACACCACACCCTGACATCAATTGATTTATTTTTGTGACTATTTCAGGTCGTACGACCTAAACTATTTAGAATTCCGAGTTTGGATTGGAATTTGGGTCGCGATTATTTTATTCCTTCTGGTGGCGTTTGATGCAAGTGCATTTGTTTGCTACATTACACGATTTACGGAAGAAAATTTTGCGACTTTGATTGCCCTCATTTTTATGGTCGAGGTAAGGTATAATTTATATTTGTAAATACGTTATTGAGGATATCGACTCTAATTTGAGGTATGGCATGGCAGAGAGCAATGAGTTTCGTACTTATTTTATGAAGTCACGGGTTCAATTCTTACTACACCCATTTTATAATACTTTGTATAGATAAGTATTCGCGAGGCATTGGGTCGTCTGAGGCTTTTGGTTTAGCTGTCAGGGTCGATGAGACTTCTAGAGTAGCCTCCTTAGAGAAGAGTCACCTTGTTGTTATCAGTTCATGCATCAGACTGGTTAATTTGACTTCGTCCTTGATTGATTCCAGGCTGTGAAAAACGTTATGAAGATCAACAATCAATATCCAATTAACAAACGAGCTGATCATGAAGACGGTTACTCATGTACGTGTAGACCAAATGAGTCAGCGGTTTATGAAATGGAAGATGTGAATTGGACATCCGTTAAATTCGCAGAATGCACAGAGGCGGTAAGACAATTTTAATTGATGGAATTAATATAATTTATTCACATTACGCATATTTTCTAACTCATTAGCCATACTTCGGTGAACTCGTGGGTGGCGGATGTAAATACTATCCGGATATTTTCCTCTTGTCCGTTCTCTTATTCCTGGGAACATTCATCATTTCCGTCATGCTCAAAGAATTCAAACTCTCGTCATTTTTCCCAACAAGCGTAAGTATTGCTAGTCAATTTATTTATTTGACTGATATTTTCTGATCGTTGACTATTTGACCCATAGATAAGAATAGTTGTGAGTGACTTTGCGGTTATCATTGCAATTGCTGCCATGACTGGTTTTGACTTATTCATGGGGCTCAGAACCCCGAAACTGAATGTCCCGGAACAATTTGAACCGACATTAAAGACTCGTGGTTGGCTCATTAATCCATTCGGCGAAAACCCGGTATGGTCCATCGCTTTGTCTCCACTTCCAGCTCTACTGGCCTCCATCTTGATTTTTATGGATCAACAAATCACGGCCGTCATTGTTAACAGGAAGGAACACAAATTGAAGGTTAGCCATAGTAATTAATTCGATTCCTGTACTAAACTGACCGTTTTGGTCATTATGACGTCACCACTGACGTACTGAATTAGGTATTTTTAAATGTGCGGTTTTAGAAAGGCGGTGGGTACCATTTGGATTTATTCATTCTGTCCATTCTAATCTTCGTTTGTTCAATAATGGGGATCCCATGGTTTGTGGCTGCAACGACCGAGTCCTTGAATCACGTGAACTCCTTAAAAATGGAGTCAGATGTGGCTGCACCAGGAGAAAAGCCAAAATTCTTGGGAGTGCGAGAACAGCGGTTGACACATTTAGGGATTTTTGTCATGATTGGTCTCTCGGTTCTCATGACCCCAATGCTGAAACATATCCCGATGCCTGTTTTGTACGGTGTTTTCCTTTACATGGGATTCAATTCTATCAAGGGAATGGAATTCTTCCACAGAATTCTACTTTTCCTCATGCCGGCCAAATATCAACCGGATAGTATGTTTTTGAGAAAGGTATTGATTGGAAATGTTACCGGAAATGACCGATTAGGAGCCCGGGTTTTTATTCATAGTGTAAAACTCTTCATCCGGTTTCTAATTGAGCAAGAGAGTTCTGTATTTATGAAACACCCTTATACAACCTATCCCGGGACCAGATTCTCATATTACCCCTTGTTTGTATTACAGTCCAGCTTTCTAAACGGTCATTTACGGTATACATATATATATGTTGCAGTCC
>JAQFYE010006204.1:0-11050 GCA_034694305.1 Protaphorura glebata
AGCCGTGACCCATCCTGCGAGAGTATTTTGCATATTTTTCAATTTTCAAAAATAGTTAAGGTTGTCGGAGGAATGGATAGATTTTGAATTTGAATTACATGTGAGGCATGACAAAATCAAATAGGAATTTAATATTGGGGGAAAAATTCCAAGTCTTTAGAGAATTCGTAATGTACTCCCGCCAGAGTGAAATTATTTGTTTATTTTCGGAATCAACAACTTACGGCTCCTCTCTTAGATAATACAATACATAGAACTCAATACATAGTATGTATACCTTGTATTCTCTAAGTCTCCTCCTGTAACCGCAATCAACTACACGTGAAGCCTTCTTGGTCAACTTCATCCAAAATGTCATAGGGATACGAGAATTCTGGACTGTTTCAACGAATTTGTATGCAAATCCTTACGCAGACACACGTATGTATTACATTTTATGCAATACAGTTGTTTGAAACACCTTGTCAAACGTTGTCGAGTCGATATATGCACAGGCATTAGATTTTAAATTTTCAGTCTTTTGGTGATGAAATAAAATTCACGAGACAATTTCTACAAAAAGTGGTTGTCAAATCTTGGACACAGTTATTTTATGGAACAGTTCGCATTTTCATTAAAATTCTTCAGCGGTTAGCATTAAACCATGGCAAGTCCACTGCCCTTCCCATCTCTCTAAGGTTAACCATCGTTTCATAATAGATTAAAAGCATCCATTGAAACATGACTTTTCTAGAATTTTTGATACTGTTTCCTTTCCCAGTCACATGCTCAAACTAATTAACTCTATGTATCTTTGTCGCCAGACAGCCCTGGATTTGTCAGGTTCACACCACAGAAAGTGAATACTTCACCTTAACGACCTTCCAAGTAAATTATTCTACGTTAGCTGGAGTTCATGTCGGAAATTTAGGTTTCATTGTATTTGATATGTTTAAGTAAAAAATAAATTTGACATGAGAATTTTCAAATAGCTGTTTGATATGAAGACTCTCCTGTGAGGAGAAAGTCTAAACATTTCTAAGTTTTCCATTAGAAACGAATTAGATTACTTTACTGTCATCTTGCTATGGTGAGGGTTCCATCACTATATCAGACAATGTATAACGATTGCTTTATGAATGTACATTCGTCAATCGGTCAGTCAGGTCGAAAAATTTATTTTGACTAATTGCTACTGAAATAACACGCAATTTGGCCTTGAATCCTAGTCTCAATTAATGTACACCCCATACTTTAATCTCTCATTTGACTCGTACGTGCGAGGTGAGGCTGGCCAATGGTTAATCTCATATTGTATGCGTATTTTCCGTGTGTGAATTCTGACTTCAAATATTCCAATCCATAGCATAACAGTCCCAGTCTCTGGAAGTAACACCGTAAACACATATTTCGCGTTGCTACAAATCAACGCGTTATATTACAACCAGGTATCACCGTCTAAAAATCTAAATCCCAAATGCACCACGGATGATGGTTTTCTGACGTAGTCGACTGAAATAATTTTTTCGGTCAAAAGTATTATGTCATTGGTGCTTTTGAAAAGGTGAGCATCGGTTCAGCTTCAACGAACAGACTCAATGTGGAATCCGTTCAATCCTCAAGCGAAATCGATCATCTCCAATTCTTACAAACGATATTTAAAAATTCGCACAAATGTTAGCAGACCTTGATTCCATGGTTCCTTTTGTCAATACAATTACTTGGGTATCTCTTCACTGAAATGCATACAACAAAATTTAGTACCATAAAATTAACGCAGAAATTCTGATCTCAGTATTTTGGAGATTAAAACCCATTATAAATTCTCTGAAAGAAATTATGAACATTTCATCCAGTGTTGAGGTTTTTGCTGTAAGATTTACTACAGGACTAAATTTGGCGATGTTAAATTGACTTTGGACGAGACGAACCTCTTCATTATTGGTCATACCATTTTTACGAGCATTATGACCATCCTCAGTTATTTTTGATGAGTTTTCGTTTAGGTAAGTTTTTGATTGCTGGCTGACTTCGTAATAATAGCTTGAGTCAGTTTGAGCAGAAATGATATACTCGAGCCAGCCTAGCTTGTAAAACTATTTTCAAAATCTGGGATTTGTCCAGTTATTTCTCGTACCCCTGAACTGCCCTTTGAGTTTGAATTAGAGTTAATCTGTGAACTTTATTCTGATCACCTTTTCAAAAATATGATACGTCAAAGTGGGTCTTAAATATCAATCTAAAAAGAGATGGTCATCGAGTAATTTGAAATTTAGCCACGTGATATATCTTATCATAAATATGTTATGTATGTATTCTTTGTTGTGGCAAAATGGTCCGAATGTTGAAAACAGTATAATCTGAAATTCCTGACCTAATAAAAGCAATTAACCAACTAACTAAACCACAAATACTAATTTGTTCGAAACTTTTCGCAACAAGTTTTAATTTTCATCAGCAATGATTTTGAATTCGATCGAATTATCTCAAGTATCTAATTTCGGACTTTAATAGCACAGAAATGCTCTATTAAATTGATTTTCTTTATAATGTTATATGTTATACTGCATTGTCTATCTCAAATCATTTTTGAACAGTTCTTTTAAAAATTCAATTTCGAATTTTTAAATATTGTCTTCGTCCGAAATTTTCTAAACTTTCGCCTTCCCAATTGCATGTTCAAACCAACAAACTCTATCTGTCTAGCCTTAGATTTCTCAGGTTCACAGTACCGTAACTGATACTTCACCTTAAGGATATCCAACTTAAGAAAAGGAAATGTGTTGGAAATACTTCCAAAGGTGTATAAACCCGCTCACTCTAAGCGAACCGAGAAACAAAACTTTTGTTTAAGTTAGGAATTAGGGCTGGGGGCATAGATGATTTCAAAGGAGTGAAAGTTTTAACCCCACCCACCTTTCAATGTTTCCTATTAGTAAGTTCCACTTAATTAGCCACTCGTCTTAACGTCAGATTTCTTCACAAATTCGTAAATTTCAAAGTTTACTTTAAATTTTTGGTGAACCATATTGTAGAAGACAAAGAGGTTACAGTATAATTTGGGTCAAACTGTTTCTATTACGTCTTTCAAAATAAAACCTTCTGTGCTCTACCCCATTAATTTTTTATTATATAATATTTCCTAAATATTAGCGATGTTTCAGCGCAATAGAGGATTTTTCATGAAAAATGTGAAGTTTGCAGGTTGTGCGTTATAAAATATAAATTTCATTCCAGTGTCACTTATAACATCTAGGTTTTGTTCCTGGGTTTTTGTATGAAATTTTGGGCGAACATGCAAATGCAAAAGTAGAAGTCGCCCGTTATTTCTTCCATCATCTCCCAGCTCCAGACAGTTTTGTATCTGCAAATATGTCAAATGAAGGATAGATAATAGGCTGGGACCACGAGGACTTCACTCATTCAATTTAATTGTGTCATCGTTTTTAACTCTTCAAAAGTTTATAGCTAATTAAATGACTATGAACAGAAACAAATATTACATTATTCGATTTGATGTTCAACCGATTTCCGGTTTCACCTAAGATCGCTTGTTACAGATGTAGTCGGACTAGTTCACAGTCATTATGGTTCGGACAATCCCTAAAAGACCTATTACGCAATCGGAACCCAACCCCACAGAATGAGTTTTTTAAGACAATAATAGTTTGAATATACTAGCACTGGTAAACTCAAAAACACTTTGACTTGCCTAACTACATCCGTTAATGAAATTTTGAAAGGAATTGTTTTTTTTTAAACGTTTCTACATTTTACGATTAGCGAAGGGTATTCTCGATATAACGGTTTTCCTTAATTTCGCCCTCCCCGGGCCAGACAACGTTAACATACGGCATTTCGAAGGTTTGAAATTTGATTCCAAATTTTTCCCAAAATTCCAAAAATAATTTCAGAGAATTTTCAAATTAAATTTGGTGACAAATTATGCGATTTACAAAATTATTTTCAATTTCCGAACAGTTTTTCAAAACAGAAAATTTCGAACCCTCAAAATGTCGCACGCTAATAACGTTGTTGGGCTTGGGGAGTGCAAAATTAAGAAAGGTCGTTATATCGAGTACACCCTTTGCTAATCATAAAATGTAGAAATGGTTAAAAAACAAGTCCTTTTGAAATTTCATCAAAAATATTTGTTCGAAAATCTGATCCATACTTTGGATTCAGTTCAGTTCAGTTCAGTTCAGTTTTATTAACGTGACAACCTAGAAAATCCAATTCACAACAAATTGAAATCAGCACAAAGCTGCTCTCCCTCTAGAGTCACATACAATACAACTATGGTAATATACATACCGATATACAGAGTTGGCGTGAAACATCTCTCCCTATTTGAGCCTAAATAACTTTCGAACCAATTCACTAATTCACATGCGGTTTTTGCCAAGTTGAAGCCAATCGGTTTTTAGAATGATTAGAATCTTAACTCTATCAAAAATTTGGACACTGCGAGCCCCAGAAAATGAAATGTGCAAATCAATAATTTTTAACAAGGCGGAGATATGACCAAAATTTGCTCCAAAATGAAATTCGTCTCAGCAACCGTTATTGATACAATTTTTGAATAATTCTTTATTTGACCAATTCAGTGCTTCATATGGTGGTTGGAATCCCTCCTTTTCCCGAACCCGATTCAAAACACAATACACTCCCAATCTACTAGCTAACTGTGAATTTTTGAAAGTGTTCCTATTCATTTGCGACACCCTGTACTATAAGAAGTTATAAATAAAAATTGGACTGTATTGGTCTTTTTGATACAATTAAATGAGTATTCTAACCTCATCCTAACTAATTTGAGCTTACTGAACTCACATCTTAGACAATATTTTTGGAGTGATGCTCAGACTGTATCTCTATTTGTGTCCTTCAGTTGCGTTTCCTTTAGAAATGAGAGTAGTCCTTTAGTCTTTCCTTGGTTTTCAAGCTTTCACCGGTTTATTTTCTAATTGAAGCCTTCTCAAAGTAGTGCAGTCTAAAGACTACATACAAACTCAAGCTGGTTCTTGATGAAGAGTTGAGTGACGCCCCCAGGCCTTTCCTTCCTTTACGATCTCCAACAATTTCTTCGTCTCTCTCATTAGAATGAGAGATCCTCGGCAGTTCTGTCACTTTGTGAAACTGAATCACCGAAAGAAACCCTTGCTAATTTATAATGCTTTCTCAAAGAGCCGATGGCATCGCACTTCGCTCCAGTTCCAACTATCTCAAAATAGCCACAACCAACTAACTATCTTACAAGAGAACATTCGTGACAACACCCAGATTTTTACTGAACGAGTAACTATTAATTACATCGATTTCTTTCAAATGCTTGACAATTGAAGATTTTGAATGAGTTTTATTTATTCGGAGTTCAAAGCTCGAACGTACCCACACACTTCAGGTGTTCTTATTTATTTTTCGAAAATTTGAAATATAGTAAATGTCGTTTGTTGAACCATTTCTTTACAATTTCTGTCATTTCCTGGAATTTTTAGATTTTTGGTCTTCCGATAATTTGATATGTTTTCAGGTCCATGGTTCAATTCCCGGTCTGCCTACTTCTCAATCTCTAGCGCGGTACTTGGTTTTTGGATTGGATTGGATTGGATACCTATTTTATTATAGTCATCAACTTCATAGCTCACACAACTTAAACATCGTAATAACGGACCTCAGAGATATTGGCTTAATTTCCTAGGTCGATGGGGCCTTTAGAGCGACTTCTCTAGAGAAGAGTCACTTCATTGATATCAATTCAGGCCTATTCGTAACAAATTTCGTAAAGCTGATAAAGCGCGAATTTGAACTGGAGGTTTAAATTATAACTACAACAGTAACTAACTTTTAACAGGGTTTTGACGTTTTGACAAAGTTCGATGAATTTCCATCTGCGGTGTAAATTAGTTTCATTAGCACAGATTATACGTTAGGTAATTTCGATTTTTCTATGTGGATCATAAACACATGAATACACTCAATTTCAATTTGAAATATTGCTATTCACGGTAATAATAGAGAAATAAATACGGAGTTAAGGTGAATATTTCAATTTTAATTCATCCAGATACAGGGTTATTCAACGCGGGGTTATTAGACTGCATGCACCTAAACGTTACTACGTAACCCAAATCACAATTTTCACGGGAATATATAGGAGCGTAATTATCTCAGAAACAATTTTATATTTAAATTGAACATACAACTGTGTAAAACAGACGAAACACAATTCAGTAATGGTCAACCATACACAAGTGCTGAACAGCTTATTTTCTTAAAAAATAAATAAATATGAATCAAACAGTCAGAATTATTTTCATCACGCTAATAAATTCCTAAGAATGTGTCGCACATTTTGTTCGTTTGAGGATTTGTCTAAGGACGGAGAAAAGTTTGTACGTATTTCGAGTGATTATAATTAAAAATCTTAAAAAATACAGGGCAGTCATCACATTTTATAATTCTGTACGTAATCCAAAAAGAAATGGTCACGGTAACACAATTGCTGTCGTTCGGGCCGTTGAAATTCATTGTTCAGCGTATCAGTTAGTATCCGAATGACCAATTTTCATAACCAGTCTAGCCGAAGGTTATGAATATTGAAGAAATGAAGAGATTGAAATAAATAAATGATATCACGTTGGAAAACAAGATGGCCACAATATGCGTGCTTTCATTGTCTCACCCATTTCCCTTAATGCAGATGTAGGTGGAGTACTTGTTTCTAGTCATGTCATCTAAACTCTAGTATTCTAGAAGCAGTGTAGTCTCTGACGACGATAAGAACTGTCGCGGTTGTTTGAGTCAAGTTGACTTGAATAAAAGCGATGGAGCATAATATTGTACAAATGCATAATCTTAGTCGTGTCGTATTCACATTGCATTCATATTACAATACATAAACATACAGAACCCGGATTCGGAGAGTGATCATATTATCCGGGAATGGATGGAGCTCGAAAACTGGGAAACTACTCTGGAGTCTGGAGTTTTCTTCTGGGCTCCATTTCTCCCCTTCCCATTCATTGTTCAGTTCTATACGACCTAATTAATGAGCTGAACCACATGACAGGTAAAATATGCCAGCTTTACCTTCCCTTATCATTTATTACTTAGCTTAATGAAACTTAAGTCTACAGAATATTACAAGCTATAAATGTTTTATTCTTCTACGTCTATGTAACGTCCCCTCTCACTCTCTTGCAATTAGAAATGTACCCGTCGTGTTCTGTTTCTCTCTTTCGAAATTGTATCGTCCTACAGCTGGTTACCATTCTATTATAATAATATATAACACAATATAAACGTACTACGACTAAAGGCTGTCTGAAGATAATTTTCTTTGTATTTTCCTTTGAGATTTTGAAGAAACGGTGGGAGGTGAGGTCGGTCGCTCGCTCGACAGAATAGGCAGCGACACATTTCATTGGTCGCATTGTCTTTCTTTAGAGAATCCCATTCCAAGTAAAATGAGTTTACGTTGCACTAAAATTTGTAATTAAGGAATTTCTCTCAATCACAACCTTTACAATCAATGAAATAAAACCACAAGTCCTTGTCACAACCTGAGACGCAAAGAACTCAATTACCGAAGAGATGAAACACAGGGTAACAACATGGCCAGGAAAATGGTAGTAAATCATGAATGCATTGTTATTTACGACTCAAGCGAAATTAACTGACACTGTTAACCTGAGCTCTATTGAATAATTTTAGGGAAACCTGTCCACGCAATCACGTGTGTTACGAAACCAAGTTTAAGCCCGAGGGGCTGTAATTGGTAGATTTTTTCGCCCACCTTCGGTCGAGTATGATAGGTTTCACTGTATTGTATAATGCTACTTTTAAATATCCTCATATACACGGCATAAACCTGGATTATTTATTTGGACAAAATAAAGTAATACCAGTTTAAGCAGGTATTTTGCAACACCTTTACCGAAAGTGACGGCGACTTTAATAATAGTAAGAATCTCTGACTCTTATGCCATACCGGGTATCTCAATAGGAACTAACCACCTCTGCTTGAAAGTTTATGAGGTAATCACGTCCTATCGAGATACACGGTACTCATAGAAAATAGTTAAATCAAACCACATATTAAGAGAAATAAAATTAAATATGGTGACAAGACTAAGATGCTAGAAATGATTACCTGAATTGGTATAATTATGTTGGCACTCGCCGTAAGGTCCGCCAGTTCACACGGGTCTCCAAATACTTGATCTCCGATTCATTTCTCACCATAAACCATATTAATTTACCACCGTTCATGGAGAAGTGCGAGGAAAATAGCCCAATTTAATTCCAGCTAGCTTACCATTAGCATTAGACTACGCTAAAACTGTGCCCCATAATTCATAACAATTCACCTAAGTCCTTTGAGTCGTGTAGCCACGGGAAAATTATATGGAAAACTATGAGAGGCAAGACCGAATGTAGAATATTAGAATTGGAATCGAAAAGAGAGAAAATTGTGAGTGTATTTTGGGGCAAGGGCTGTGGGTGGCGTGGAAGGAAGTATTTTCTCCAGAGCTGCTGGAGAAAGTAGAAAACGGCTGCTCTCCCTAATGCAATTTAATTAGTTAGTTCAGATGTGCATAATGAGTTGGGTCTACCCTCAGTCAGTTCGATAGCATTTTGCTTTGCTACTCCAACTCACTCATTTCAAAAACTTGGACTTGAGACTCAATTCAGTCCATGGACCGTAGTGTAGCACAGTAGTCAGAGTCACAATCACAGTTTCTCTCCTAGAATAAAGTCATTATGACATTAGATTTAATATTCCTTAGGTACCTATTCCATTATGTCAACTTCTATACGCTCCCTAGGATTTAGTCAACTAGCTAGACCTACCTTCAGAAATACAATACAAGGAACGAGTAGAATGTGCTGAGAAATAGGCCATATAAAATATCCTATATATGTATGTATGTGTTATGTGTATAAATGGGCGGGGGCCGTATAAATAAAAACCGCCTATCCCCAATCCTCAAGCCATGATTTCTTCCTTGACTCTCAGAATAATTCAAGCATAACTTTCTTGAGAGAAAAGAAAGTTGTGAGCGTCCTACGTGCCCTGACTACTCAAAAACTTATGGAAACTTTCTCCAATAAATACTTGAAACATGCATAAAAGGGAAAAATAAGAAAATTTGACTGTGGGATGATGCTCTCTCCTTCTATTGTGTCTTTTGTATCTGTCCCATTAGTCTGGGCACTAAGTACGTAAGTCGGAGTTTTTCTACTCTTTTTTTCCTTTATCCTTTCGGAATAATTTTATCCCTGCGTATATACTACCATTATGTTATCCTTAATTATTACACACTTGGAAGGCACGGCAATTAGGAAATGATAATTTTGTTCTACATTACATAAAATAATGGGTACTTTATCTCATTTTAGATATACATACCTACTTCCGATTTGATTTTGAAGAACTGGAACAAAATTAGAATGCATGAGTTTTCTTTTGGATTTAATAAATTTGTCCCTTGGCTAATAATTGTACTCATACCCCGGATTATGTACTTTATTTGACGGATTTTTCTGATAGTTCACGTTTAGAACGAATTACTGTAAATTAGAAAGGAGTTCATTTAGCTGTTAAGTTAAAGTTAGGTTAAGTAATCTATGTTTTCAAAAGCGTTCATAATTTGTTTAGACCAGGTCATCAGGACGAGTAGTTTTATTTAACGATGTAAAATCACTGCTTAGGCATTACTAACCGAACCGTTGCGTTGTAGAATATAATGCTACAGCGAAACGCGGCTGCACAACTCAGGTGAAGGTTCAATCGTTAGCAGAAAAAGCATATTAACAGCTTTAGTGGCATTTCCATTGAAATTTGTCCTACTATTGGGGTACTTTTCCCGTATGAAATCATTCTCTATGGAGAGCATTATTTTCATTTCATAAGCTTCAGCTTACTCGAATCGTGATCATCATTGTTTTTACGCATTGGAAATGGAATTCCATACAAATTGCAGACATGTATCTTGCATCCACAGATAAACCATGACCATTTCGAGTCTTTTTCTTCGGCTGTCAAAACCTCAGAGAAACCCTTGAGCACTACGTGATGTACATACAAATAGGTTTTCACTCAAGAAATACCGCTGTCCTTTCTGTTAGAAATACTTTCCTTCTTGCGTGTGTTCGTTTCTAGTGAGAAAAAAAAAGTGTTTTGTTGAAAATTCTGTCAGACTAACGTTTGATACTCTGTCTGCCAGCTTCCACGCTGTTACATTGTAAAGAAAACTCTGGCCAACCATCCCTAGCTGAGCTCGAATGTAGAAACTTTCCATATGGACAGAAAGGGAAAAGAAAGTATTCTTCGAAAAAAATTCTTGGACAAAAGGAGTCAGCGGAATAATACAATTGTACATACGTTTGGGTGACTGGACGACGTGAACTTCTGAACACATCTTCTCATTCCGTGCTCTTCCATCTGGACTACATTCCACTTATTCAATTTTGATGCATTACCCCGTCGACTTCATATTTACAGTTGAACAGAGCAGTCCAGTCCAGTGCCAAAAATTTCACACAAAAAAGATACCCCGAATCGATTTATGCAATAATCATGAAGTCTCTTTGGCTGGTATGGCACTTTCTATAATATGTACTGCTTATGTTGGCGCTCTTTGTGAATATTTTTTGTCTACTGAACTCACTGGTGAATCAATAACTACAGTAATAGTACTGTGAGAGCTGTTATGAAGGCACTACGGCAAATACATCAAAATTCCATACGGTCATTATTCCTTTGGATGTGAATTTTATTTGTGCACTGGGTTACAGCTAGTTTGGTTAGAATTTGAGAGAATTTGTAAGGATTTAAACCGTGGTGAAATCGACAAGTGGTGATTCGTAAGCATAAACACAGCTTGTGTATTATAGTTTAGTTGACTAAGTGTCGGTCAATATCACTCATTGTTGAACCAATGTTCGGAATTGTTATAAGGAATGTTATTGATGGCGAACTTATTAAATCTCGTTTACATCTACTAAGTGGAGGTTTTATCTCGGTGTACATAGGAGTCTTTTAGACCTTAGCGTTAGCAGTATT
>JAQFYE010006205.1:0-11049 GCA_034694305.1 Protaphorura glebata
AACCGTACCTGAACTTAATAGATTACTTTAATCATTCCTAATATGTTACCTATATCAATCTCACTCTTGTCTCACACAGACATTTTTTTGAAATTAACTCGATTTGCCTTGCAAAGTATTTTAATATTTTTATACTCAATATTTTCCGTTCTCGTGGGTCAACTAACGGCCGGACGCGGAACATTCTCGAAACTTAGAGTCCATTGGACTTTAAATACATATGTGCACTTAAACAATATACTAAATAAGATGAAATAGATTGGATGATGCAGGAGTTGATGAATAGAAAATTGAACTAATTTGGTAATCTTGACTTAGAAAAACTTCCCCGATCAATTTTTATTGTTTCTTTATGTTAAGTTTCTATAATTTTCAAATTCCTTGATAGATTACTAAATATTTATAAGCTCCAGTGCATTTCTATCAAATCTCCAGGTCAGTGGCCAAGACGTTTCGTGTTGTAGAATTAGAGAGAATATAATAAACTACAGTTCCAATGTGCCATCGCGCGTTTCGTTACACAGAATTACATTAAATATGCGTTAGAAAAGTCGAGAACTCCTCGCTCCAAGTACGAAAGAAAATAAAGAAATTGAATTGTTATTACAAATTCTGCAAAAAGGCTAGTCACCCAACCCAAAGTTCTCTTCTTTATACGTATTTAAGAGCCAATGTACTCCAAATGACGAACATGGGCAGTAAATCCACCAGAAGAAGGCAAATCATAAAGTAAAATAATAATTAATCACTCTACAATTCCAACGATTTATTTTGAAAACGTTTATCTTATTTAATTTTGGAAAGTACACTAAAATTATTTTTTAATTCATTTTGTTCTTGATTTGCTTGATTATTTAGTTCTATTTTGAAATACCTTTATTTTTTCAATCTTATTTAATTTTATTCGTGTTATTGGTACGGCGGTTTTGGACCAAACAATTTTTTTTCAGATATCCGACTCTTTACGCAAATGAAACATTGTTCGGCAGGTTTGGTGAAAGATTAATCTCGAGAAATATACATTTCCACGCGATTCGTGTGTATTCCAGCTGCTGCTGAAGAACTAGTGATGACAAAACGAATACAATTAATTTGTTTTACATATTTTAGTCCTTAAAAGCGAACGTCTCAGTGGAACTGAAACTGCGGTAATTTTCATAGAGATTGACGCAATTAACGCAAAGTCTGACGAGGGTAATCCCCTATTCCTACGGCACATTTGAGGGCTTATCAGAAATCAGTAGGTTAGTTCTTAACTTCAGTTTAGCTTGTTGAGTGCTTAATAAAACACGCCGTATACCACAATTTTAACACTGGTCATTCTTCAGATTCTCAATATTCCATTCCGTAATGGCTTTACTCTGCAATCTGCAATGTGTCAAAATATCTCAGGATCTCTTAAGTAACAAAATATAATGACTTCTTCATCTTATGTCTAAAATAGTTTAGCTACCAGTATTTTTACGAACTTTTGCTATCGCTATCCTGAAATTCTGATATTAATATTTGTAAACCTTCGTGCCATATTGACTTAAGCGTTGACGGCATCATATACAATTAATGTAAAAGTTTACAAAACGAAGTAGGCATGACTAGTCAAAACGTCAAATTTAACTACAGAAATCACTAAAAAGAACTTAATCCTAAATTGGCAAACAATTATGTAAAGTTCGAGCAAGAACGCAAATCCTACTGACGGGTATGCCTAGACGTAGGAAACGAATGTAAAGATTGATATCTAGCCGAAAGAAATAAATCTAGGTTGCTAAGCAACACGGGTAACTTTTTCTGCCTTCCCAGTCGATTCCTTAATAATTAAATAACGTATCTAGTTCTAATTGTATTTGGTTGCTAAGCAACCCAAGCATTTCAATTTCCATGTTTTCTCAGTGTGTCCCATAAACTTTTAGCGACTTTAGACCAATAATTTGTTTAAACTTATCTGCCCATGATTCAATCAAATTCTTTACTACAACATTGAAATCACTAATCCATAATCTGTTGGTCTGATCTGAACCTGACTTTTGAAGGAAGGGGGACTACAGAATTTTAGTCAAGTTCTTCCGGACAATCCAAGGAAAAAAAATCGTGTAGTTTATGGCATTCAATGAACAAACAATTTTGCGAAGTCGAGAATATTTTGTTTGTAAAGATTCGTTTGTTAATAGTACAATTTTATGAGTTGCACGAATGTGATTGCCATTGGGATGACTTAAGGGCACACCCACCAAACTGGCAAGGAGATTTCTATGTAATTTTTTAAGTTAAGAATGTCAACTATGCTGAGTTTCCTCCTCGACCAATATTCTTGAAATTTCTTATGCTGAAATTCGAAGAATGAATACGCGTTATCCGGTGAATGGATATATTTTTTCGTCCGGTCACCAATTTTATTCTGTTACACTGGAAGCATTAATGCGCGTACCCAAGGTGAATAAAGCATCTCCCATAAAGCATCTCCCATGAAGGTACGCCAGTAGTCAAAACAACTTTATATAATATAATAAGATTTCGAAATTTCTCCAGTAGTTTATACACGACTTACTGTTATGTTTGGGTCTCAACGTAAATATGTACATCCATTGCCAAGAAATGTCCACAACGATCGATCACGGTACAAAGGTATTGGTGTTTCAGTTGTGACGTTGAGTGTGAGTTCGTTCAACCACAATATATACTTAGAAGATTTTGATAGTTACGTAAATTTTTATTTACAGTTGGGGCGAATTCAATATAGCTTTTCCGTAATGGAAACATGGATTTTCAATTCAATCCAGGCTTGTATTTGACGATAACCGAATTTAAATCACTTTCTTCTCCACAATATAATAAGACATTATAAGTGTAGTTCTGTCAGATTCGGTCAGATTTACACAATGTAAATAAAGCATCTCCCCTAAAGTAGTCAAAATAATTTTCAAACTCTCCACTTTTGTAAATAACAAAATTCCGACCCTGTGGCAAATAAATAGTAAGAAATCCATGGATGGAATGGGAAATTTTTGACCTTTGACGTCATGTTGTAAACAACTTGGTGCACATTGGAGATACCTATTTCCCATTGTCATAATGTACTCCAACTGATAAATAACAACTCGTTGGGGAGACTACTGGCGTACCTATACAGAAGGACGATGTCAAGGTTCTTTACGCGTACCAGTCAAGATCATTGGGAGCCATTATAAATAATTTCAAAAATATTGAACCAACAGGAAGCTCAGGGTAGTTGACAATCTCAAGCTACAAAATCACTTGTAAATCTCCGTTGTTAGGTGCCCTTAACACAGTTTGGACCTAGCAGGCAATTTTGGTTAACGTGACATACATTGTTTACAAGGATTTGACGCACTTTTGTAAACTCCGTTGTAAACTAAAATGGTAAGAGCTTCAAATAAAAAGAGTTAAGACACACTCAAAAATAGGTCCAACTCTATTTATTGTTACTCCATTCCGCTGTTAAATATGAACTCATCACGTTCGTAAATAAGTTCGTGCGCTTAAATGCAAATATTTACACTATATTCAATGTTGAATACTTAACTTTATCAGTGGATACTAGTACTGCCAAGAATAAAAAGTTTGAGTTTATTGACAGACACATTTTTTTCCCTTGGTCAACAACATTCATGTTTACTAACTTAGACTGTTGTGAGAGATCAGTTGTTTTTCCAATTCGTTTTTTAGAATTTTGAGAAAAATACTCCATATTTCCTTCCACGTAAGAAAATTTACAGCCTAGGAAATTAAAAATGTAATATTCTAGGCCTCATGTCTCAATTTTTAACTAATTAGCTTAATTTACGGATCAGATAACATATATACATATACTTAAGCAAATCTGATAGGAGCTCTTACTCTGCGCATCCGCACTAATTTTACGGAGCGAAATGTTTGGATGTAGAGCTCACAAGTTGGTTCTGACTGTAAGAAACGTTTCCGCGAGTTCGAATAGAAACCCCCATTCAAAAATGTATTTGCCATGAGAATTAATTTTGAAGTCGAATACTCCGTAGTATTTGTGATGTATTGCATTCTTGACAAATGTCGAATTCTTATAAAGGAAATGTATAGCGCTTAACTCGGGTCTAACCGGAAATATTCTTAAACCGCCCAATATCGGTTGATCCTTGGTCAGGATACACTCGACCATAAGATAATTTCCATAGCTCTAAATGTAACCATAAAAACTGAAAGCGTGGAACGAATTACCATGTCGAACCAAAAACGTTTGTAGTTTAAACAATGGGTAACCTGATTAATTAACTAATTCCAAATTTTATGGACAGTTAAAGACTATCAAGGAATTGTCAAACTGCCAATCACTCAACGGACCATCAATTAAATTCACATTTCAGTAAGTGAAAAATGCTATTACCTATCACCACCCTAACTTATGCATGTATAAGTCAGAAACGTAGTACACGCGCTCCGGCACGCGTTTAACCAAACTGCAATTATGCAAAGCATATGCAAATATTCAGGGACAGATGATTCACTTATTTAAATTAGGTGCTCCACTTGAACTATTTGAACAGCTGAAGTAAAGTGTAGAATTTTCTGGAATAAATTAAAGTCCACACTAATAATTATGAATAGAACGTTTTGGGTTCCTGTTCAATCAAATATCCACTTGCATTAATTCGTCAGTTATTTATCACTGTTTTACGCATTCAAAACTATAACAGAATCACCTCGAATTATATAAAAGAAATGAAAAATGTATGTGCAATAATGCTGATGTGTCTACTGGAAAAATATTTATTACTAATCGTAAGTGTAATACGAGACTCCATTTTCAAATATTATCGAACAGTATTTTCTTTAAAGTATACATTTTCTTGAATTTTTAACTCGTAGAACTAATGCTTGGTTCCACTCCTCAAAAATTAGACGAAGTTACAGAGTATTACAATAGGTCAGAGTGTGGTACAGGTATCAATTAATGAGAGAATATAAAAGTCAGGGCAGAAATATTACCCGAGAGTGTTAATGTACCCGTGAAACAGTGACCCAGAACGTAAAAAAATGTAGTACTACGAATTCCATATGTATTATAAGTTGTGGATCCGTCGGGGTCAGGGTGGGTACTGACTCATAATCAAAGTTGGTCACGGTGAGAAAATGGAGAACGGAAAATACTCAAAATTAACCTGCGCTAACCCGAAAACCACAAATTATTCATAATATTATCTATTTTTGAAACTCTATACCCGGGTGAATAACGTTAGAAGTCAATATTAGAAATGCACATACTTATATAGAAGAATCGGATGTTTTTCAAAAACTGAATGGAATATTTTATTTTTGATCGATGTTATAAACTGGGATAGCTGTGTTATTTTTCAAAATTCGACTGACTAAGGCAGAACAATCTTGTTTGCATCCAACTCTGCCATCTATAACGTGTTAATTTCCTTTTACAGAAGAATTCGGAAAATTCAGCGAAACCCTGTTTTTCATAATTTCTTATCCTAATGCGCTCCCATATATGGATAGCGTGTTTGTCGATGTGCACGTATTTTTCAAATCTGAGTGCTCACTACCATTAGGTACACTTTAAGAAAGACCACGGGATTTTACAAAATAATATTGTGGGACTCTATTAATGACAATGCCAACAACAACGTAAACGATACAATTTCAGCCGCATCATCACTGAAATGAACAACAATCTATAAAATTTGCATTTCATTACATACTAATCTTGTGTTCTTGTTTTTCTCAGACCCACAAAACGGTCGTAACAATTATGTCGCATTTTTTTCGGATGACCACCGTCTCAAACTCACCAACTATATTGATTATTAAAGGACTGCTACCGTGGCATTATTTGTTTTAGAAAATGACACGTACGCTTAGAATATTATTTTGGAGAGACTCTGACGAAGGACGGATTGGTGAGTCAGACTCATGCAGTACGCATTTAATCTCAATTCATGAATGTAGTTATCTTACTATAAATTCTACGGTAGTCATTTATAATCATTGCATTTCGTTTTACAAACGTAGTAATACTACTACAGGGTGGCCCAATTATTATGGAACACACTTTCAAAAATTGACATAATGTACCTGATTTGGAATCTCAGATCAATTGAATTTGTCATTTATTTATTACTAAAGTGCAAAATCTCCTAAGTTTGTCTGCTTAAATACTTTTACGCGTACGTCTGGAACGTGATAAAACCAACGATCTTACCAACGTATGTATGGATGCATTTCTAACACGCACGACTATAATAGCCAATAACCTGTTAAACTGCTGAACATTGAAACTAGTTGTATGTCTAGCCAAATGTGTTCGCTTGGTCAAAGGTAATAACTTTTAAAAATATGTACCATTTTATTGGGCCACCCTGCATAACACGGCTAGCCACTATTAGAATTTGCATATAATGCAATTTAACTGAACTGCAGTAAAGAAACAACCTAATGTGGAATGTATGGTCAGCATGAAATCCTTTAAATATCCAGGATTTTAAACCAGTCTTCCAGTACGACTGGAGAGTGTTGTGTTTGTACTAGTTTCTTCAGTTGCACTTTTGGCCAAAAATTTGTCAGTTGTTTTCCTGTTGCGTGTTCACATTCATTTCTTTGAAATTTTGAGAAACGAACAACATGAGTGGGCAAATCCCAGTTTTAGATTTAGAATTAGAGTTTAACAAATACGAGTTGGAAAATGCCGTCAAAATTTTTGGTGGAATATATCTTGTGAACCATGGCGTTCCCGATGCGCTGGTACGTGTAGAAAAAATCCAGGCTTTCTTTATCTGTAATTTAGAATTAATTTTCAGCGAAAAAAAGCACTTGTCAGAAATTGTCTTAAGCAAACGGGTTAATTGTTCGAAAACGCCTCAAAAATCTGTAACTTTCTATGCACTGCTAGGATATCATTTTTCAGTTTTATTTTAATTTTATTACTTGAAGTTTGTGTAATGTAGAGAAAAACCTATTTTCTGTAAAATATTTCCTTCCTCATTGCTTCAGGTTCTAATTCGAAGGTTCAATGGAAATTCCCTTCGTTCCTTCAGTTTTTATAATTGATTGATTTTTAAATTGCTTTGACAGATGAAGAACGCGTTTAGAGTGAGCCGAGAGTTTTTCGAAATGCCAAAGGAGACGAAACTGAAGTTTCAGAAAAAAGGATCGGGAGAATTTGACATTCATTCATTTGACACGGATTATCACGGCTACACTAGACCTGCAGAAATGTGAGTTCATGTTGATTAAGCTATCTTTGATTGGTACCTAGTAATTTTGAGCGGTTCAGTGAAGCATAAAATAATTCACTACTTGGTATGGTAGTCTTACTTCAAATTGTGAGAGTACACTTATGTATTTTCCAGAGATTTGGCGAATGGTTACAGTTAGTATGAAGCTGTTTGGGTTGTTGTTATTGCATTACTTCCAGAAAGATATTCATTTTAAAATGGTACCATTTGGACGGTCTAAAAATAAAATTTAGATGAAATATTCTCACGTACGAAGGCATACGCATTAATTAACAAAATTCAGCGATTCTTCAGGGAACACTCATCTAAACCTTATAAAAATTACCTGGTCGCACACTTTGGTTGTTTAAAAGGCTTTTCCTGCTCCTGTTCTGCCTAACTACTGGGGGTAAATCAGAAGTAGCCCACTCTCCTCGAGAACTTGTGATACGAGATGCGCGATAGCCAATTTCAATATTATTATATCGAAATGTTTCAGAAATTCCTAACTTAGAAAAGAGTAACAAAGTACCAAAAATTTATTGTAATTTCTTGCGCTCGAAATATTAAAAATTGGAGTTAGCTTACATCGACGTTTCAATTCCATCGACCGAGTCAGTTAAGTTCTAAAGTTTTCCAGATAATCTAATTCACTTATGGTGGAGACAAAGCTATTCTATTTAATAATATTCGTATACTCTTTTCACTCCTGGGGATTATTATGAAGGCGAAAACGGCATTTTGCCGGGGTAGTTAACGGCGGATTGGTCGGACTTTTCAAGATAGAACATTGACAATAGTTGTTAAAATGGTAAATGTCTACAATGTATTAAAAATATCAATGACCCAATTTTTGCAGTAGGGACTCTTGACATTGACGCACTTGCACTTAATTTAAAAAATGAGATTCCTCATTTTACACGTTTATTTCTGCGTTGCCGGTATAAAATATGAATTACAATCACTAATTACAATTTATTCATATTGCTGCCATTGCCATTTTAACATGTAATGGAAAAATTACAAAATCTACATAACAAGTAAATTTGTATCGTATACAATCTGTAATGCCTTGTTTAGATCAACCTTATGTGTGGCACACTGTACACAAATGTAGGCAGACGAGCTATCCAGATATGAAAAATTATGTTCAGACTTCTTCAAGGTAGATCTCAAAAATATTAGGTAGGTTGACAAAAAGTATGATCAATAGTAAATATTAACCTTCATATTCATTTGCGCTGCAGACTAAAATTTTACAAACCTAGACGTAAGCTTTCGCAGGATACCGTGGTCGGATTTGTTAGAAAATTACCAATCCAGCTCTCAGTCTCTTCGGAGGTACCTATCCGTATACATTGCACGGGTTGAGTTACTTTACAAATTCACTCTCACTTTTTGACTTAGACGCCGCTACTATTTCATAAATAGAATTATTAAATAAAATCTATTATGTAGGTTTCTAGGAACTCTTTTGGGGTAGCTCTGTTGTTATGTCTCCGAAAATATCATCTTATACTTATACGACAACCAACTCGCGTACTGTATATTTGAGAGCAGGGGTTAGCACTTTAATGGAAAATCAAAAACACAAACATAAGGTTTTCCGCGAATTGGTAGTCCCGAATGTTTTAGCGTGATCTGAATTTGGAATACGATATAATACGTTACGGGACAATGCAACGTCGACAATTAATTATGTAGATAACGCAATTTCTTAATGTCCAGAATGAATGTCCAATTGCAAATAATAACTCTTTCAGTGAATCAAACAAATACGTGTAACCACTTCGTGCTTAATCGAATCTTCCGACGTTGGAAAAATCAAATATTATTCGATTTGAAGCGAGATCACTTCTTTGAAAAATATCTGGAACATAAATTGACGCTTTCAAACGTACGAATGCAAGTACGATCCACAAAAACTTGTACAATGGAATCGTAAACGCCACTTAATATCAACTGTATATTTATTTGAAGATTTGAAGAATTTGAAGAATTCCTCAATATTCCTGGGTATAAATTCTATTAAATCTCGAACATCGAAAATGTATCACGACGTACTATAGTACGTCTTATTTTTCTCTGTACCGCTTGCCCAAGTAAACTTCTGAACTTTTGAAAATCGATTCTAATGTATTCTAATACAATGGCGACCAAGAAATCTTAAGCCATAAATGAAATTGCTCACTTCCTTCGCAAATTTGGCCGGTCGGGGATACTTGTGAGGAAATAAGTTGGCAGTCTTAATCTCAAACGAAACATGTATTAAAACCTTAAAATTTTCCAACATTGCAAGCCATAATGTGTAAAGTCTATTTTCATTTCAATGACTTGACAAGCATAACTTCTGTTTACTTGCTGTTGGACCAAATCGTTGCAGACGTTGAAAAATGTATTATGACTTTTTCAAAATAAAACTCAAATATTATTTACAGTTTGGCAATAAGTTTGGTCCAACAGTACAACAACAGTCTAATAAATAATAGCCCTACATATTCAACCATAACCTATCCCCGGACATTGAAACGGTTGAATTACATTTATTTTCAATCCATTTTCACATTTTGGCTAATTTTGAACGTTTTAGTGTAAACAGAATCTGAAATGTGACAACATTTCATTACGGGACAGTGCAACCTTGAATTACACTTTAGGGTAATGTTTTTCAAAATCCATTATTTGAACTGTACTAGAATACTAGAAACTATTCGTAACATATTTTATAACCCACACTGTTCGGTTCGGATTGCACCTAAATAATTCTTTGGAATGTTCCATTCCAAAGTAATAAACTCTTACAAATGTCTTCCAATCAACCAAACTAATACGTGTTGATTTTGGTGTAACATTGTGGTGTAATTTCGTGAAAATTATTAGTTGAATTCTATCGTTTTCGTTTGTTAGCTAAATAATGTGTAATAATGCAAAACCTGACCTGTATCGTATAGGGTGTTGCCTGAATAAGTTGAATTGAATCGAACTCCTGTTTTATCAAATCTTCCGAGGTTGGAAAAATCGAAATCGAAACACAAATCACCTGTTCGAAAAATATATAGAACATTAATTATTCATGATTTCAAAAGTATGATTGCAATATCCATAAAAACTTATGTAATGAAATCGTCCGCGCCAGGTAATATCAACCACATGAGAATCCCTCAATACTCCTGGGAATTAATTCTATAAAGTCACGAAAAATCCATCGAAATGTGTAACAATGTAATGTCGTATTTTTCTCCGGAACGCTTTCCCATGTCTTTGACTTTCCGAACTTTTGAAAATCGATTGCAATTCCATATACAAATGACTCTGAAACAGTTGAAGTTACGAGGCTCCGGTCTCAAAATATCATTGCGATTTGCTAAGTAACCTGAGAAATCAATTAATAAAATTCAAAAAACTGACCAAGTCTGCGCAATAAAATAATAATGACTTAAATGTTTTATGTAGAACGTTTCTACGTGCAATTTGATAACATACTAATTTTCAAATAAAACTTTACCCGAAAATGGATTTCTTGATCAATCCAGTAAGTAAAATTGGTATGTTAATAATGACTTAAATGTTTTAGAACGTTTCTACGGGCAATTTGATAACATACAATTTTTAAATAAAACTTTACCCGAAAATGGATTTCTTGATTACAGCTCCCAGTAAGTAAAATTGGTATGTTAAGAGACAGAGAGGACCGTTTTGACCTCAGAGTAACGAAACGCACTCCTTATAAATAGTCGATACTCTTAGGTTTTGGCCAAACGTTTTCGGTGTCGGAGGAACGGCGAAAGTTTGGTCAAAATTTTACATTGACCCCTATGGACGGTCAAATATCAACAAC
>JAQFYE010006206.1:0-11049 GCA_034694305.1 Protaphorura glebata
GACCTGAAAAGGAATAGGCATTTGGGGCGTTAGTAGTCGTTGTCGATGGTCTTAGACGGAGTTCAATTCGGACAGATAGTTCTTGTGCCCAAGTTGTCGACTTTCGGGAAATTGTGTTCGGTGGCTCGGCTGTGGATTAGTTAGTGGACTTTTCTACAAGACCCCTGAGATTTACGACCTCAGGCGAGTAGCATCGATAAAGAAAAACACTCAATTGACTAGGGTTGTGAAAACTGTTGAGAATTCATAAAGTCCTATAGAGCTATCGAAGGCTAGCCAATTACAGAAACTAAATGGGATCGCAATAAGGGCGAGGAAGGGAATCGGAGAAGCTGAAGGAAACTGCATTCTGAACTTTCTGAACTAGGAGAACTTACTGAAACGAAATTCGATATGGAACTTTTAGAAGTGATGATGTCCAGTCCAGTCCGTGCAATATGTGTCATAAAGTGCAATTAAAAGGAAACCAAGAAGGCACATACATACGAATAAGTCTATCAAGCTCATACCGGGGTCGCCATAAAAGTTTGCATCGGTCGTAGATGAAGGAGTAGAGCAATTGTTCGTAACAGCAGGAACAATAGAAGAATGGAATGGGTTTATCAAGTAAGAGTGAAATTAGGATACATTACACATCCAATGAAATTGCCATGCGTACGTAGAGTCAAAATGTCCGTCGTTTGACGTGGTAACGTCATTTAACGTAGAATACCATTGACCGTGACCCAAATGGAATTTTATGTATTTTTGAATGAAATATATTGTGTAATTGTAATTAGTATTTATATTTCTAAGTGCAAGGAGAAACTCAGCGACCCTCGTTTTATGGTGTGTCCGATTATTTGTTACAAAGAAATTTGACGTCATTTCTGGAAAATAGTAGTTATATTAAAGTTACTACTATTGGTTGTTTGAGTTGTGTGACGGATGTTTTGGGTTCATGTTGACGTCGTAGTAAGTTACAGGGAGTCAGTCATGTTTTTTTGTTGAGGTTGAGGAAGTCAGATTATAGCTCAGAACCAGTGACAATTAAGAATACGAACAGACCAAGGGTCCGCGTCCACGTAATTAATTAGCGAGTGTGATCAGGGACACTGCCGTCAAGTAGGACTCCAATCGGATTACTGTTTTAGAAGAGCTGATCATTTATTTATATAGAAACGTATGATGACTCTATTTTTGGACAAACACAGAACATTAGACTTGAGCTTGAAGCTTGGTTTTATTTAAGTGCCTTTCCAGATTAACAATATGCTAAAGAAAATTAACGTATTAACGCATCCATATTTTGCAATACTTGAAGACTAGTCGATCAAGTCACATTTGGAGTAGACGTTAGAGCTGCAGCCCAATAAACCATCTTTGTGGCCGGGACGGAATATGAATAATTGAGCGCAAGAGAGAGTGGCTCCATTTCTCTATCAAGTGAAAGTATTTGAAACTAAAGTGATACGTCATTGGTGGCACGCACGGGAGATATAGAGACTTGTAATGAGCGTAGCGTCATTTTTATTTTATTTTTATTTTGTTTGCGATCGATATACCAGAGGTAGATTGCCGGATATTCAATGGCGCTACAACAATATGACTAGGATCGAGAATAACAGTTTAGCTGACATTTCTCAAACACATACAGTAAGTTTGTTATTGTATGTCGTTCAACTGCAAAGACCAAAATGAAATGATTTCCCTCGGAAATAGTATTCATTATGAAACAGTTCAATTAAAAAAAACCAACAGAAAAATTCTATTCACTTTAACGCGGACTCGGTCAGGGAAAAGACGAGCTTCGCAAAAAAAAAAAAGAGGACGGGAATAAGGAGGTCGACAAAATCGACGAGACTTTCCAGTTGTGGTTTCTGCCTTGCGTTTATAGAAATAAGGAAACCCCCAAGATTTATTTCCAATCACTTTCTAAACTCTGATTCACTCTTGATGTCAATATTTCTCAAAGCAAACGTAAATACTGTCAGTTCGTTTGAAGTGTGGTGTGCGAAACCGAACTTTGGCCTCAATCTTAATGTAAAGTGCATGGGATTTATTTGCGGGAACGGCCATCGCGCACCATACTCGCAAATTGATAAGTACTATTGTAGTTGACAAAATTCAGATATCAGACATGTCGGAGTCTCAAGCCATGGCTTATCGTCTATTTCTGCAAAGTAGAAGTAGAAAGGTCTGGTTAGGTTTGGAATTCACTTCAATTTTATGAATGCATTTCCGCACTATCTTTTAATCATCTCTGAAAATCCTCGCGGTACCCGACTCTCCTACACCATGAGGGCCCTCTGGTTTTCAGTGTGGTCATTTAGTGGATTTAAAATTCCAACATCATTTTCACTCCTAAATCAACTGTTACTCCAGACTAACTTCGTATAATGTACCAAACTCTGCTATGTACAATTTACTATCACAATTAATCTTAATCGCATTGCATCCATATTTATCATCCGGGATCGTTGACCTAGATATCAACTAGAGGTCCTTCCTTAGTCCACATTTCAAGCAACCCATACAAAGTGTTAGTGTTCTGCGCGAATCCGATTTTGGTCTCATTCAGAATCGTCGAATCTCCAGTCCCGGACGAGTCGGATTGAGATTCGACCAGCACTTGCACTACTTGCAGGATCGGATCTTGATTCCGCGAATCCTCGGATTTGTGCCGAGCACTACTTATTCTTAGAATAAATTGTCAGTCCCAGTAATGTGTTTATTACCTAAACAGTTCCCGCTAATAAGCAGTATCTGATTGCTTTATATTTTAACAGATTTCGAAGACTTGTCATGCGATGTCCTGACGAAAGATATGGATCTCCAAGCTGATTATCGCTGATATTCCATCCTGGACATTTTTCAGGAAAAGTTATGGGTCCCAGTAGTAGTGCCTAGTACGCCCCACCTTTACGTCCATGCCCTCTAACCCGAGACCGTATCATTCTCGTCAACCAAAAATAAGGATCAATACAAATCAACATAATTTGACAGCGCTCACTCACTAGGTGACCTCAAACTCAAACTCCCCCAATAAGAAAATAAGAGTTATTATTTTAAAACTGACGACTATACGCTAATTAAGCTCCTAATTCTTCAGTGTCACCACTTACAAAGTCGGCTTATCAATGACGAAGACGTGACATAATATTAACACATGGTATGGCGTATGACCACATTTTTCAGATAAGGAATCAAACTACCTACCGTTGAACTTTTTTATAAATATTATTTGGGGAGTGTGAGCTTACCTACTAGGGAGGGGTCACATATTATTGCTTACAATGACAGAAATGAATTTCTAATTTATGAATTAAACGAACAAATAAATTGTTTATTAATTTGGAAATTGAAATAATACAAGAAAAACATTCTGTTGGCGAAAAGAGTGTCTATTTAAAAAAAATCAAATGCTGTGTACTCATGAGCTGGTCTGATTCAGAGTTGTATTGGGAAATTGTTCCATTCATCATTCTGTTTCCAAACCGAAGGAATAATTTCATTCCAGGTTTTTGGATGCTGAAATTTCCAGGACATGAGACCCACGTCCTTCACCAATATTTCCGCACAAGACTTTGAGAACTATTCAAAAATAATAAAGAAATTACAGAATTGATGTCACTTTTTGGGGTCACTCGTGTCACATGACTAGACTTATCAAAATATTTGATGACTGCTTCAAAGATATTCCATGGGTCAATTCTTGAGCCAAATTCAAGAGACTGACAGACTGAGGATGAGTCATACGGGCGGGGTCTTAGATATATGTAGTACTTGTTCTTATATTTAGCATTACCTCACAATTAGTAACACGCACGTGTCGGAGACTGTTAAGAAGGTAGAGACCAAAGTAACCGGCCAAATCGGTCAAAGAGTCTTGGTCTGGATTTCCAGTCAGCTGTACGTCAAGGTAACTCAGATCTAAGAAAAAAAATAATAAGAAATATCAGACTTGGGTCAATTACATTGGTAATTGTAATTTCAATTACAAAATACAATTACAATTACGCAATTGTAATTGTAATTAATTATTTTCAGAATCCCAGCTGTACTTTGTAATTGTAATTAATTGTAATTAAATACTTTAGAAATCGTGTGTAATTGTAATTGTAATTTGTAACTGAATTTATATTTTTCTCAATTACTTTTAGAATTACTTAAAATTTTGACCATCAAATACAAAAATGTAACTATGATGTTAGCACATATAAAATTGTAGTTTCGAGAAAGTAATTTGAATTGTAATTGTAATTACATTTTCAATTACAATAACGTAATTGTAATTGCTTTTTCAATTACAATTACGTAATTGTAATTGAAAATAATTACTTTTCAATTTTTGTCCAGGTATTTATAATTGTAGTTAATTACTTTGGAAATGATGTATTTGTAATTAATTACATTTTTAAAGTAATTGACCCAGGTCTGATATATATTTAGCATGCTATCTATTCGGGATGGACGGGTACCCGGTATACCGGGTAACCCGGCCGGGTAATACCGGGTACCGAGTACCCGGTACCCGGCCGGGTATTTTTTTTGGTGCAAGTGGGGTGTCTATGGAAAAGTAGGGAAATGTAGATTTCAAAAACGGATGAGTTTTTCAGTCTACTTATTACCTGTTCCGCCTGTCCGAAAAACAGTGTTTCCCTTGTAGCATAACTACTTTAAATGTTTAAGCACGGATTCCACCACATCTGATATTTCAATTAGGTGATAAAATAATGAATAGAATGAATTACAACTCATTGAACGGTCTATTTAATTCTCTCTTCTTACTCTAATTGTTAAATTCAATGTGTTTTATGTTGTGGTGGAGAAAAGTAAGCATTTCTCATTAGACCGCAGTAGTAGTATTCTTTTTTGTCTC
Organism: Protaphorura glebata; assembly: GCA_034694305.1. Classification (NCBI taxonomy): domain Eukaryota; kingdom Metazoa; phylum Arthropoda; class Collembola; order Poduromorpha; family Onychiuridae; genus Protaphorura; species Protaphorura glebata. The sequence continues at coordinate 4,862 of JAQFYE010006206.1, forward strand.
ATAAATGTTCCCAGCTTCGGATAACAGTCTAGCTGGAGCAGACGGGTACTTTCTTGCCAGATTCGCCAAAGTCTGAAAACTGTTCGATTTTCGACCCACAATTTGAAAAGATTATATTTCCGATCCAGTAACGGCATTTAAATTCAAAGGGTGTATAAAAGTCATCAATTTTTTTTAAATCAAAAAATTCAGATTTTTTCCTATTTAAATCAGATTTATATTGATTTTTTTAGGAGCAATATAAATCATGATTTTTTTTATTTAAATCTGGATTTATTTTTATTTAAATCGTGATTTTTTTAGATTTAAATCAATTGATTCTTTTAAAAATTCTTTCAAAATTGATCCTTTAAGTCATTTCTTGAAAAAATCAATTTTTGATTCAAATCAATTATCTTTTTTAAAAACTCGATTGACTTAAATCTGATTTAAATCATGGATACCATGATCCTGCTTTACCACTTATTTCCGCGAGAAAATCCCAAAATGACTCATGTGCTTGTTGTTGAACGGATTTATCTTTGGCTGCCGAATTACCCATATTTTGAGGTAAAGCATTTGGGCGGATCATTGTAAATCGAGCAAAATGTTAAATCCTCCATTTCTCCTCTGATGGTCAATTGATGGAATCAGTAAAATTCAACCTCAACTTTTATCGGGTATTAGCATTATAATGGTCTGTCGCAACAACCGATATTCGGATATCAGTGAAATTAAATTGCACCCCTCTTATAAGTAATACTACTTCATTTTACCACTTTTTACCACTTTTTTCATTTTACGTGATAGGTTTCATTTTGTCGATCCTCTCTTTGAGCTGTGCAGTGAGTATGGCGAGTTAAGCGACGTTTTTCGAACTACAGGACGAAGAGCCCTTTCGCGGGCTTTCCATAGACACCCCACTTGTAGCAAAAAAATTACCCGGCCGGGTACCCGTTACCCGGCCCATCGACCGGGCCGGGTACCCGGTACCCGGTATTTGCCGGGTACCACTACCCGGTCCATCTCTACTATCTATAGTATAGGACACATAGGATTCTGAAATATCTGGACTCAACTTTTTTAGTAGTTCCCTTAGGCATCCCCCGCCTTGTATCTGTGAGGTATCTAATTTATTGAAATAAACAGTAGATTTCCACTTACTTGTTAGATTCCGGACGGACACCTTTTCGTCATATTTATTTACTTCCATTAAAATTCTCTCCTTCCGATCTTCAATATTTTGGTTTTCGAGTGAAACAAAGAATCCCTTTCTCTCCCGCAGTTTCTTGATGTGTCTGATTGAAAATCCAGTGAGCAAGGAGTCCAGATTCGATGACGTTGGTAAAGTCCCATGTACTGAAAGTTTTTCCAATTGTATCATGTTAGTGAATATGTACTGGATGACTTGGATCCCGTTCTTTGGAGTAACCCGACATTTCAAAGTTGACAAGTTTGGGAAAAGATGCCCGATTCGGTTAAGAATGTCCATTTTCATAGAGAAAGAGCACTGGATAGATGATTTCAGAGTTTCAATCCGTTCGTCCTCAGTCAACAAATCATCAAATTGTCTTGAATAGCAAAACGATAGATCAACATTTTCCAGAGCTGGAAAACTCTTCTTGAAGTTCACACAGTTCAGTTGAGTATATTCAGTCATATGGATGTATAAGAATTTCAACTTTGGCATATGAGGGATAAAGTTGGGTGTTGGGGTACCAGGAGTGGAAGCCACTCGGAGGACAACCAAAGTATCCATGAAAAATGAAACCAATTGACACCAGTCAATTTGGCCCTCTCGATTCTGAAATGCAAATTGTTTTAATTTCAGACCGTTCGGTTTAAGAGTCATTTTGTGAAGGATGTCAAAATCGTCAGAAGTCACGTGGTCCAGTTTCAAATTCTCAATCGTAGCATCCCTTCCTACTTTTTCGATAGCATTCAGTATATCCAATCTTGAATCACTATGAGTATAATTGAAATTCCTCAAGGTTAGCGTTGACAAATTCTCGGCAGCTTCAAACAGTTCTTCATAAAATGTTGGACATATCTTCATTGTATCTCTGGTCCAACCATCGCTCAAGTTCATTGTTTTGAGGAATGACAATTTTGGTTTCCTTCTGTCTTCAGACTCGGGAAATAATTTGACGACGACGTCTGTCTTGGGGACCGTCATCCTTGTAGTTGTGAATGATACCAGATTCGGGGCGGATCGAAATAACTCTGAAATGTCTTCAATCCTGTCGTGATAGGAACCAGCGTATTGACAAAACAGTCCGAAATCCTTTGCCGATTGTCCACAAAGTTGAAGGAATTGTTGACCGAATCCTTCCGTTGTATCAAATGGTCTGAGAATAAAATTTTCAAACTTTGGAAATCCCAACGTATTGGATTCCATTAGTTTCACGAAATTCTTAACTCCTCCTCTTTCTGCCGAGATATTTACTTGGAGTAGGGAACGAGCAAATGTAAGTGTCCGAAGGTTCCACTTTTTACAAACTAGTCGACATGATTTCAAATCCTTTCCTGTCACATATTTGAATAACGCAGCCAGAACCTGTGAAACAAAATTAATAAGTTCAAATTAGATTATTCATTGGCACTATTTGAATTTAATAATAAATGAAATCTTTACCACATCGTTTAACAGTGGGTTATCGTTTCCCTCATTGCAAAGTGCTCCAATAGCTCCATGACCGCGCCCTCTATCGGAGGAGTCAGGACTCTCGTCAAACTAGATTAGTCAAGTTAACCAAAATTAGAGTCCAGTCGTCATGTCAAAAATATATACGTTGCTGATATTTAATGTGTCGCGGTATAATTGAATATAGCGCTTTGAATTAATTGCAATTGATATAAATCGATACATGCGGTGAACCCTTTATCCCGTAAAAAAATTGTCAATAATGAGAAATGTACAAGAGAATAATAAATGAAGTCAAGGAATTCAGAAAAATAAGAGGACAAGTAGTGTACAGTTGATTGACTGCTAAAGTGGTTTACAATAATCTCCTTTAATACAGGGTGACTAATATGTATTGAGCTTGGGTGTCTCAGGAACCATAAAAGGTACAATTAAGTGGATTGCCTCGCTGGAAGTACAAGCTCAAATGAGGTCTCAGACTACATGATCCAGCTCTATCTGAAAGCGCGCAGCCGCAGATATAAATCAGTTATTCAAAATTTTTCAACCGTTATTTCATGGTTTTCTGCCTGGCGAGCCACGAATACTTTAAACTTTTGAGAAACGAACACCACCGCCACATTCGCAAGTGCTTTATGCAAATTTTAAGCAATAGTTTGACAATTTCTGAGCAAGGTGATTTAGCCTCAAACTTTCGACTTTCCTGAAAACACGGGAAACTGAACTTAGAGGCATTCCACTCGATTCTACCTATCATGGTTCCTGAGATACCAGGGTTCAGTACATATTAGTCACCCTGTAGAACATCAATGAATTAAGTTTGGACGTCATACGTCACTAACCATTCTGCACTTTAGAAAACTGTCTCATCTCCTTTTATTATAGAAAATTCAAATCGCATATACTTTTTAAATTTTAGCTACGTTCCTTTACGATTTCAATATTACAAAACCATATGTATGTACAGACGTACAGAGAAAGTCCACTTGCACTATAAAAAAAAAAATTTCCTTACGGACTCTGAAGAAGATGGTCCTTGTCCTGGACAACTTCTTTTGGCCATTGTTCTCGTCGTTGCTGGCATTTTCGTATTTAATCTTAGAACAGTGAACGGGAATGTATATCTTAATTTAATTTTTCACTCAAAAAGAACTTTTCTTGTTGAGAATTGTTTACAATTTTCAATTTCGCCGTCGTTGGAAGTGATTTCAAAAGTCAAGTCTTTTGGTGCCGGGCGGGTCGCAACAAATAGTCGCCACTCTCTTTTCCCCATGGCTGTGAGCCGACTGCAGTAAAAAAAAAATTTTACTACTAGGGGTGCATTCCCTAAGCGTGTCATTCTAAATGTATGGTATGAAATGTACAGTACACGACTAACACGAGCACGACTATGTTTTGTTCATCCTTTACCAAGTAGTAGAACAGAGAATATGTTACGATATTACTAATTCCGACATTTACGTTAATTTGAATGTAAGCGCTAGATTTCAAACCCGGTCCTTTATTTTTGGGATAAGCCTATTATATTTCAAACCTGGCTTCATTAACGACCTTTTTAATACAAATAATAATTTCATACTAGTTCTCCCTCTTTTCCTGTAATAACTCTTAATTAGAATGCTGCAGTTTATTAAATCTCAGTCAATTTATTAAAATCATGTTAGTTCAGGCCCGGACTGGCCATAAGGAATGGATGGCGATCGCCATGTGCGCCCCTAGAAATTTAACATTATGGGCATGGAATTAAGGCGCTCTTTGTCTCGTGTCAGTAGTGTTAACTGCCAACGGCGCCCCTGAGCTGCCAGTCCTGGCCTGTGTTAATTTATGAAAATCTTAGTCGATCCGATCAAAAACAAAAATCGAGGATTCAAGCGTACGGTTAAATGACACCTCATGATTAGGAATTGTCAGACATTACAGAAAGCAATCTACTTCTGAAAGCAAACAAACTAAAATACGAAAAAATTTAATAGGAGGCAAATGTAACAGCGACATATCACACACACACACACACAAACCCAGACACCAAGGGCCGATTATATAGCTCGCAAGGGAACCTTCCTAAGTGATCATCGAATTTCGGCGCGGCCTGAAAATTCTTCTGCAAGTTCATTCCTGTATACTAACACTGTGTGTGGAATATTTTGTGCCTCTTTTGGCGCTAAATGCCTTGGGTGACCCCCAGAGGTCAAAATGTAATGTACCTGGATGGAAATTAGTAGTTTCTAAGTTCCCATTCCGTACATTAATGCTTGACCTCCGGAGGTCACCCAAGGCATTTAGCGGCAAAAGTGGCACGAGATATTTCACACACTGTATTAGTATATAGGAATGAACTTGCAGGAACAATTTCAGATCGAAATTGAACAAACACTTGGAAATGTTCCCTTGTTCTGACAAAGAGCCGAAATTGAAGTCACCTATCCGACTTTGGTTTGTGTCATTTAATTGATTTGATTCACAAATGCTGGGAGTGTTGTCCATGCGTAAGGATATGTTCAAATATAGTCAATGTGAGTTCCGTCCCGGCGACGAGGCCGACTAGACCTAAGTGTGCGTGCGTGCTGTGTTTTCATCTCCCATTTTCATCAAAAACCTGTCTTTTTTCAAAAAATTTACACAGGGAACATAGTAAACCCGGGACGGAACTCCCTGGTAAGATTATTTACCATCGCATTGTTTGATTGCGTCCTAAATTTGCCAGTGAACATCGAAATTTGAACATTTGAATTCATTTGTGATTTTCTCATATTACTTATACACATACATACTACAAACCCATCATCCGACATCGTGAGTACTCGTTGAAGGACATATTTCCGACTCCCGACAAGGCACCATGGCCTATGCTATGCATCAACATTCATATGCATCATGTTTTTCGTCTGTCGTTCGTCCTAACCCACACTTGTCTGTACGTAACATGCAACGTATCGCCATACACATCATGGAGTTAAAATCGCACCCCGGCTCTACTTGTTATGATGTGCCTGCTCATGTGCTTTGAACTTTGTGCTGTCTGAAGACCGAAGACCTGTACCCTCTTCCTTCTTGGGAACGCCGCCTGCATCTCATAAATTGTGCAAAAATCCCGTGCTGCTTAATCTGTACTATAAACTACTTGTGCTACAACCCGACTAACTGTGCCAATTTTGTGCTGAAACCCGATAACTAATTGTGCTAATTCTGTGCTGAAACCCGATAACTAATTGTGCTAATTCCGTGCTGAAACCCGATAACTAACTGTGCTAACTCTGTGCTAAAACCCGACTACTAATTGTGCCACAACCGACCAATGGCAAGAGTCTGATCAACTCTAATTTCAATTATCAACTATCAAGGTGCTGAAACTCGCTAACTAATTGTGCTAAAAGACTAGGGTTGGCGCGATGCTGCTGGCCAAGTATAAGCCATAAGCTCTGGGCGGTATGGTACATTTGTACTGAGTATAGCCTAGCCTTGTACACTACGTGTCCTCCCTACGTCGAAGTAGTGCAACAATTGTCAACCATCAACTACGACGACTGTGCAACCTGAACATAATTGGCTTTAAATATTATTTATT
>JAQFYE010006207.1:0-11047 GCA_034694305.1 Protaphorura glebata
TGCTGATTCCTAGTGAGGTTAATGACCCCTTGAGCTGAGGTTCTAAGTCTCTGATAGCGTTGGCGATGTCGGATAAAGGACCAGAATGTCTGATGATCAAAAAGTGTAAATTTGTAGCCATGCCGAAGATTTCCTTTAATAATCCGCAATTGTACTGGTATCCGATGGACTCCCGAATCTTGATACTTGTCAACTTCTGGAGTTGTGGAGTCTGGCCAGCTGGAAACAAGCGCTGTACGACGAGATGTCCCTTTTCCTGCGCAAGATTTGAAATTCCGATGGAAATATCCAAGGATTCCAGATTAGGAGATGCTGAGATAATTGCTCGCAGAATCTCCATGGAAGCTATTTGTTTACAGTCAGGCACGCGGACTTTACTTCGAATTTTAAATTTAAGGTGGCGAATGAATTTTCCCTGACTTTCCAAGAATTGTGTCCACTCACGGATGTCCGATGCAGTGAAAAAGTCCAGGTCAACCAGGACGGAGTCTAATCGGACTCTGCTAACCGGCCCATTCAGAGTTCTCAACACAGATTCCATTATTTCTTGTGTCAAATAGTATTCCGCTTCAATTTCCACATTGCTCAGAGGTCGACGTCGAAAGAGTATTAGGAAGGAACGACCTGACTTGTTCACATTTTGTCATTCCACTTGTGACATACTGGGCGATACTTGATCAGGTTGTCTTCCTTTTCTAAATAAGTGAAGACGCGCACTAGCACCTTGAAACAAAATGGAGTATACTTTTTAGGTATTTACTTTCCTCCAGGATAATAATTTCTCCAGGGTCAGAACAATGCAAGATTGGCCTTTGCTGACCTTGCGTGGTCAAACGGAACATTGCTCTAAAATTTTTGGACAAAATATTAGCGGTTCGGATCGAGTCGACTTGAACTCAAAAAAATAATAGTATCCTCCTCCAGTCGGTTATCTATGTGCGGCCTTCGGCCGCGCACGCAAAGCGTTCACAGAGACAGCCAATAGGAGGAGGATACTAGTATATTGAAGTGTTCTTGGATCCATTCTGTCGACTGGAGGAGGATGTGGAAAAAAATTTCTGAGTTATAAAATCGAAAAAGTTTAGTATATAAACCCATGTTAAAAATTATTTCAATTCAGTCAATATGGGTCATTCAAGTAGTGAATCTGAAAGCGAAGAAACTCTTTACGAACCTAGCACATCTTCGAGTAGAAGACATAAAACACCAGAGAGACCTATTAAAAGTCGAGGTGAAAAACGAGTTAGAAAAGAAGGAACTAACGACAATGCTCCTAGTCGAAGTGGACGAAAAAGGACTTATGTAGGCCTTACAGAAATTAATCGAGGGAAGAAAAAAAGGAGAATTACCTTCGAAGGTGAATACGAAGATCCATCATCTCATACTAATATCAAAACTCCTATGGATGTTGATAACTCTGGTTCTGGCGGAAGTTCTGGGAGTGCGATTGAAAGTGGTGCTCACTTACTTCGTCCTTTTACTGATCCTCCTATTCATGTACGTATTCACAAGAGGTATACTTACTGCCTTCCTAATTGTTTCAGCGATCCGTGGAAAATTGGAACTGGAGAAGACGACAAAAATAGAATGACTCATTGGTCTGATTATTTTTGTTTTTCTGACCAAACCTTTCGTTTTTATATGGACGACAGAGATATGTACAACATAAACGGTCCAGCAAGAAATATAAAAGTGAACAGTGCTGGTTGGAAAATTTTGAGAGTGCAAGTTTGGCAAAATAGTATAATCGGTGAAGTTGGACCGAAATATGCTAATTATCCAGGTGCTAATCCATATGTGTACATACAAAGTGATCCAACTTACCGATATCCATATTTCACATTAGCAGGACAAACGATAGTTCCTGTTGCGGGTACAGCTCCTACTGCTACAGATGTAAATCCTACGGCCTTAAAAGCCGCAATTGCTGCTGCCAGATGGTCCAAGACAACAATGCCACGATTACAATTTGGGTACATTAGATCTAAAACAACCGAAGACATCGCTGATGCTGGGCAAAAGCAAGCTTTTGAATCGCGATTACTAACTCAACAACCAGCGACATCTCTTGGAGGATAAGCTGAATTTAAACATTGTTGGAAGTATCCGTGGAGTGTTGTAGTTAAGGCTGCAACCGACATCGACCCTCTGGAACATAGAAGAATGTGTCCTGCTAATGGCGCCATCTTGGGTGCCATCTCGAGTGCCATAACCCAAATGTCATTGTTTGTGGTGCAAATAACAGGCGTCCCACAAACTTTGGTCTTGCACCCAAATTTCATTGCAGTATTGAAGGAGCCTCCTTCGAAAAGTATTTTTATGTCTTCAATGTTTGCTGGTTCGACTAATGATTCTTGTAGAAGAAAGACACGACAAAAAGCCATGTCCTCCAGGAGAAATTCAGATGAGCGTGCACTGAACTTATTAGTTTCGAACGGGAAAACTGCTGATTTGCCGAGGCCGTTTGCGATATATGATTTCCCACAATTTTTAGGCCCAATTATGTAAATGCAGCGTCTTTTCCCATGCAACTTGAAATTGTTCATTACTTTCCAAACAGAACGGAAAAATTCTTTCTTCTCTTCAACAGTCATACCTTGTTCTACTAACACTTCGTTCAATTGACGCATTGATTGCTGGACAGTTAGTACTTGTGGGTCGTATTCGGTAACATCATCAGTAAGAGTTTGCATAACTTCTTCCCATCATTTCGATTGATACTCTGTGCATATCTGCATTTTGGCAGATTCGAGAATTTTCTTGACTTGTTGAAGGTCCATAATCTGAGTGGACGCCCAATCATTTTCTTCAGGAGTTCCAAACTTGCCGACACTCTTAACCATGTTTATGGTGTCTCTGAATCTGTATTGTGCCATCAGTTGCTTCATGTAGCTGATGTCATCACTCGTTCTGTGTTTTATATGGTTAATATTGTCTTCAACATGAAGAGATTTTTGTTCTAATTCCTTCACTTATTGGTCGAAAGCTTTGCATTCTTGAATTATATCATTCGGAAGTTCTAGGTCGATGTTACTCTTGCAGTCAGGTCTGCTCCCATATTCAACCAGCACAACTCTTCCATTGCCTTGTAATAGGTATTTGATGAAATTACCTGGGTCCGCAAGCTTTCTGAATCCAATTACAAGCTCATGAGTTTGAGCAAAAGAAGTCACCATGGAATAGGCAGGACATCCTTTGTAATTACTAAACATAAAGTGTAAATGTGGTATTTTGCCAAATGTGTAATTTTTGTAATCGTGAAATACAACTCCCACATATGATTTTGTACTTAACAATGTCTTTTTGAAGTCGACCTCAAAGAGTGTTATTAATGTGTTTACTTCCTCTTGAATGACAGGCAGTGAAGATGTTAATCTTATTACACAAGTGTAGTAAGATCTTTCGGCACCAGGAGAAATTCCGATCTGCCTAAAGCCTCTACGATTATTAATCGCGAGTCGTTTTTTATTTATTTATTGCTGCAATTCGAGCGTAATTTGTAGAAGTTGCCTACATAAAGGAATATGATGTCGGACAAGCAGTAACGTTTCTTGTTCTATATAAAACTCTGACAGGAGCGAAACCTTTTGTATAACTTCTAAGCATCCCAGCCACACTGCAATTGAGTTTCTCCAATTTGCTGACCACGGGATAGAAGTGGAAAGAGGCTTCTTGAAATTATTCAACTAAGCTCTGGTTGATTGTTGTCACATCTCCGTGAATTATAATTAGAGAGAGTTGTTTATTCGAACTGGAGAGACCGATCTGAAGATTCCACAGCCGAAAATCAAATTCCCTAATATTAGTTTATGTTTTTTGCGTTTGCGCCAGACTTTGTCGTTTGGTGATAATGCCAAGTTTAAGAAATGCGTTCATTAATAATTTTAGTAATGACAAAAACAAAAACCCGAGTCCTTGATCATTCACCCCCATCCAGACAAACTTGAGGTCATGCTCCTTCTTGGTCTCTGTCGACCTACATGACAAGGGAACACTGCCCAGCTAATTTTCCAGACGTTTATCTTCCCGAAGTACCAAAAGGGCTCCCTCCTCTTCTGGACAGAATAGCACTTCTTCAGCAGTTAATTGAGAAGACTATCTCCGCGGAAGTGGTGGAGCTAGTGAGAACAACGACCAGTCTGTGAAGTAGCATATTTTGATGCTGACTCTTAGATCGATATTGACTTTCGACCAGATTACAAAAAAATTGAGTGCCCGCTACCGTAAGACATTGCGAATGGCGTCCCAGAAACCTTGTTCAGTTTGAATCGCGCCGAATGAAGACACGGTCCAATCCGGCACCCTGGGTATACAAATATTAAAATGTATAGGTGGAAGATTTACCCACTCGTACGCAACTATTATCTATGTGCATTACCTAATTCCCAGTAATTCCAATTCTACTACTACAAGTTATATATTGTTTGACGACACATATCTGCATTGATCGTTCTAACCGACATAGTAGACCTAACTAAAGGAATGATGAGGACATAGTACCAGCCTCAACTCCATATTGTAATTCATCACGATTTTTTCACCAATAAAATATTTCTCATACTCCTCAAATTAGAGAAGTATGAAGTTCTACGCGAATCATAAAACAGTTAAGCGGGGAAAACCAAGCTATCCGAGAATAGGGTTATTTTTAGTGTTTGTTATCTTGGTGTGATATTCCGCGACGTTTCGCCAATGGTAAGTTCATTTCAGTTCATTATCAAATTTCTAGTTTCGATCCTGCTTTGCTTTTGCGGAAGATGAGGCCGACGAGGGGAACATATCAGTTTGAATATCATTACTGCTCCTTCAAATTATTTTATTAGGTTAGTTGTCTACTCAAAATCCGTGGTGTCTTTCACTGTTATTTCTACAGGCAAGTATCCGTGAGATTCACTCAGATCAGAATGGTGAGCGATCAAAAGTGCCTAGAAATTTGAGTATGATGTAATACTCAAATAGATTATGAAGAATCAGTAAGGAATAAAAAACATGACAATTGTAATTGGTATAGTTTTTGCTGCTGGAATAAACAATTTTCAGTGCAGGTTCAGTCTGATTGCTCTGTAAATCTAAGCATATATGGGTCTCATCCTTCCCATATTCCATGTTAGGTGTACTTAAATGATTCATTTTTAGTGCTCAACTATTGAAGACAAAATCGACGAACGGCTTGGTCAGATTATGTAACGCTAGAATAAAGATAGAAATTTCGGCATGCATTCTATTACGTACGTCGACTTCATATATAATGATGTTTATATTTTCCAGTATTTTACAAATGATTAGTGTAGTAAACAAGGTACTAATTACGAATATATTTTCAATAGTTTAAGCATGATTTTTTAGGCGTTCAGGCATCATTTTTTCATTAGCTTATAGCCTAAGACAAATGGATTTTATAGAAACAATTAATGGACTGTATTTCCTAATTTTAAATATACATTCACATTTTGTTTTATGTATTCCACGATTTATTTCACAAGTGCAGTTATTTGTAAAGGGAAAATATAAACAAAGTGGAATTCATTAATTCCTCCTATGTTGCCCACTGCTAAAACCATTGGATTCTGTACATGGTTGTTGCTAGTATTCGCCGCATTATTCTTCCGTGTCCTGATGTATACAAATACCCCGTAATACACGAGCGTCAATACCAGTGTTGCTATAATCGAGCAGATCATCGTCATAGCCACGCGAAACAGGTCATCATCCGGGCATAAACACGTCACTTCTTTCGCCTCCGGGCAAGCCCTCGGCGTAGTTGTGCTCACATCTTTGGTTCTCCTCATTATCTCGACTATATTCTCGACGTCACAATTCGGTGCTGGAAGGAAATTGATTATGAAGTGTTCTGGGACTAGAAAGGTGGTATTTGGACCAAAAGTCACATTAGTAGGGGAGGAGGAACTGGAGCCGGAACAGGCGCAGACCTTTTACGACGATTCGTTGTAATGTCACCATAATAGTGAAATTGATCAGAGGAATCTTGTAAAATCTTGTTGAGAACATCGTTCACGTTTGGTGTTTATAAATAGATTACTTAGATTGTAATGTGATTTTGAAGAGATATAGGGATCATTTTATACCTTCCAGGGTACACGCACGAAAATTACTTAGTACCTAAATCTCCGTCTTCTATGTCTCGCCGAGATTTCACTCGTAGAAAATCTATCGTTTGATTAATTGCACTTTCGTCGACAGCATGTTAACAATTGACAATTAAAGCGAAAAGCCGTCCTATGATACGTTAGTTTTGAAATATCTAATTTGAAGGCCCGTGCAGAACTTTCAAAAAGTTTATACAACCTTAAAAAACAACTATAAAATAATTTATATTAAAAACTGATATTACTTTATTTTATGCATGTCAGGGGTGGAGCAAATCAAAAGGCCGATACATTACTTTACCAAAGGAAACTGAAGGAAATTTTCAACCCTTCGTGAGTTGACATTGTTGGTGTTAGAGCTTAGTGAATAATATTGAACACGATTTGGATAAAAAACTCAACTTAGAATACATAAAGAGTGTACTAAATTAATAATATTAATGTTTAAAGTATACACTAAAACATGTCCGAGCTGATACCCCATTTGAGGCTTCGAATTCAAGTTCAATCTAGTCTACGATTTTTATAGAGTTTGAGAGAGACATATTCACATAAGTCTGCCATGCAATTCTGCTGAGGCCAAAATTTCGATGTTCTTTTCATTCATTCGCGCGGATGGTGTGAGCCAAGACAAGACCAAATCTCTATGCCGATAAAGATATTTGACTGAATTTGGTATTAAACTGAGTAAGGTAGAAATGCCTTCAATATAGAAGCCCATGACGGATCGGTGCGATGAAAATTCTTCGTCAGAGTGCCCATGAGAGGTTAAGAAACGATGAACTCGATGCACGCATGTCGGGGAAATCGCCAACTCGGGCCTCTGCGAGCAGAATCATTAATGTCTCAGAAGTAAAGAAACGCTATAATTAATTCTCTTTTTCCCAGGCCACTATGTTTTGAGTGGATAATATTGCTGGTTGTTTGTATATTCCTTTGTTTGTAATCTCTTCTTCGCTTCAACTTTTGGTTAATACGGATGTGTTCGTGATTAACTGCAATATTGTTGAATATTTTTGGTAGGACGCTGATTTTTATTTCCGTCAACACCCGACCCTTCATATTGGATGTTAAACGTTATTGGATGAAGTGTTCCATTTCACATAGCTAGTGCGACTGTCACATATTTGGGGAAGTTTTCATTGTTTTTGCGTTTTATTTCCTTCTATTACCGGCTGCGTTGATCATATAATTTGAGCTTCTACTCTGCCAACTGAATCCGCTTTTAAAGCTAACCAGAGCATGTTTGTTCTCTGTACAGATGCAACGTTTTCATCCTTTTAACACGTAACGTGGTTGATATTTTATAGATTTTATAGTCATTTGTGACATCACAAGATTTACTTCATCATTCAAGGCACTTCTATGTATACTCCTGACGAATAAATCCACAACCGTTTTTCGGAACGTTAATTTTATTATTTAAATCCTTACTTCATTTGACAACTTGTGTGGTTTGCCTAACTTGCATGCCTTTTTGGACAACTTCTCGATTTTTTTGAAGACGGAATGAAAGGTTTGGTCCGGTAGAATAGTTTGTTGCATTTATTTTCAATGAAATGCAGAACGTAGAAATTGCTAAAATAAACTTTTAAATTCCCTACATGCAGAAATGTGAAAGTTGACTTGATTAGAAGAAGTCTGCAATTGTGGACAATTTCCGCCAAGTTTACGAAGAGAATGATGCACATCAGAGGCCAGTGCAAGTAATGTACACAGGGAGAATAATATGTTCCAATACATGGAATGTGACTCTAAAAGAAACAAATAAAAGATCACGGTAACCATAAACGATTTTGATAATTAAGTACATATGATATCCTTTTACTCGCCATCCCGAATTGTTTCATCGAAGTTTCGGTTCTGATATAGATAGTGAGGGATCTCGAGTTTATTAGTCTCTATTCGTATGAGGTAGAGTATATTATATTTATTTCCAAGGCTGCAAATGATGTACTTTCACCTGAATCTATTCTCAGTATTGTCACGTTAGCTTGCATTTCTGTTATTCGGGCAGCCGACAATTCAAAACGTGCGGTCAGATAAAACTGCTGATTCTCATTTTGGTATGGTCGTTTAAGTTTCCTAGAGTTCAGGCCCTAGATTATGTTAAAACCACCAACACTTCATTATTTATTTTTTCCACTTCTTTCGACAGATGCGTTTTCCTCGATAAGTACTGCGTCTCATCCTGACGGAATGCAATGGAAATGTCTCCCGATCACTGTAATCACTAACCGCTTTTACAATTAATTAACATATTCAGAATAATTCGCCATCCCCACTTCTATCACCGAAAGTTTGGTGCTCAAATAGGTATTCTTGAATGCCGAGTTCTTTCCCGTTTATTCGCGTGTGGCAGGTATCTATTCTCAAACGTAATGAAAATGAAAGAATGATTCAACCTGCCAAAAATTCAAAATGGGCAGGTATTTTGGACTGTCGATTCCCACTTCGGTATGGTCGATTAAGTTTCGGGAGCAACCGAAATCTTATGTATCTGATGACTTATCAGAGAAAAAATTTGTTTGGATTTTTCAATAAATATGAGAACTCTTGCGTTTGTGTGATCTTCTGGGCAGGACTTTATAGAGGACGAGGACATAATCTCCTTGATTCTCGACCCAATCACGTGAGACGTGACACGTGATAACCGTCTGGAACGAGAATGGCTGAAGGCGGAATAAGTTTTGGAGCTTCAGATACATAAAAAGTACACTCATAACTGGAGTGGGTCTTTGCATATTTCTGACAACCGACAACGGTTTTCGCATTCAGCCAGAACGTCGCTCCGATCTACAAAATCTGTGAAGTTCGCGAAAGAATGATTAATTTCATTTTGCATTCTATCATGTGAAAATACGCCCACCCGAAGCACACTATTAAGGATAGAGACAGAACCTTAACTGTGTCAATTCTAGTCCCTTCTAGAAGCATGCTACTAATCTTTGAAATGTATTTATTTTGTTTACTGTCAACGTTTGTATTGCATTTTTATATTTGCGAATAGGATTTCAATATTAATAAAAATGTATGAATTGACATTTCGATTTTCTGGGAGGTTTTTTTATTTTGAAGTAGTTATTTTCAGTGTTTTCAGTGTTTATAATTGATATAATTAATCAACTGATCGCCCGTGATCCCAGTTCCTGTGGTCGACCTAGATTATGTTAAAACCACCTACTTCCAATATTTATTTTTTCTACTTCTTTTGATAACACATGCGCTCCCTTCGACAAGTACTGCGTCTGATTCACATGGTATTCCGATCACGTTAATCATTAACCGTATTCCCGAATGCCGAGTCGTTTTTCGTCTCGCGTGTGGTAGAGGATTCTCAAATGTTTGGCGGAAGGCTGTATTTCTTTCGAATCCATTCCTAGTATTGTGGCGTTAATTTGCAATTTGGTATTTTATTTGTCAAAATACGCAACCAATTTCCACTGTGGATTCTTATTTTAGCAATATTAGCAAGACATTTGGTTCAATCTTCGTACCAGATATACCCTTAAAGATGACCATTGTCCTTTGTACTACTGTCGGTACCCATAATGGAGTTACCTTATCAGTTCTTAATGTATATTTTAATTATTAATCCCTGATAATTTACATTCTTTAATATCAATATTTTTACTACATTTTTATTTTTACAAATAGTTCTTTTGTAGTAATAAAGAAACGAATTGGCCATTACCAAGAAGAAATAGCAGTAATATCATTGAATTGACTCAATTGCGTTGGATTCTGGGTTTGCTATAATGAACACGGTATAACGTAGAAATCCCATTGCTAAATTAACAAACGCTTACGCTCATTCTGGAGTTTCATACAAATGCCCATTACCAAACAACATTACGGAAGCGAGCAACGTAGTCCTTGGCCTGCGCACGTATTTTTTTGCCCCTAGCACTTAATTCCTTGCTTTCGTATAATCTGAGTTCTTTCTTGATGTAGCAAATCAGTCAGAAATAAATTCGGGTTGTTACTAGTATAGTATGGTGGGATGATGGGATGAAATGTAAAATGCATATTCAGAAAAAATAATACGCACTAAATAAATTATGTGCATATATGTATTTAAATATGTCATTCATGTACTTAGCAGTTTGTTCAGGTTCAATAATTCTTAAGTACTTAGCAATGCTTAAGTACTTAGCAATTCTAAATATGCAAGTTAAGGTATTTTATGATCATATATGTATTAAATAATATGTTGTCGGAATGTATAAATATTTTTTTAATGTTTATTCAGTGATTCGAATAA
Source organism: Protaphorura glebata (assembly GCA_034694305.1). Lineage (NCBI taxonomy): Eukaryota > Metazoa > Arthropoda > Collembola > Poduromorpha > Onychiuridae > Protaphorura > Protaphorura glebata. Next base: position 10,372 of record JAQFYE010006207.1, read on the forward strand.
TTATTATGCCCAGACATGATACGAGATTTAGAATTTTTGTGTGCGAAATAAAATCAAGTTGTATAAATTTTTCTAGTTTTAGATCAGTGGCTTTGTTCCAGGGAATAATATGTAACCGCTCATTCCAACTCATTAATCATTTTACATCGAAATATGACGTTCAACATTTTGTTCCAATTGCATTGTCTTGCATTACGCGTAGTGTTTAATATTCCAACGGATTGACAACTTATGGTGGTTTGATGTTTGATTGTTTTACGGAGGTTTCTTCTTTTGTTAAGAAGCACAATTACACAATGCAATACGTGACAGAATACGTCGATCCACCCCGTAGAGGAGATATGCCTATATATTGCACGTCTCATCTTCATATTAATATGTGTTAGCCGCCATTACCGTTACTGAGATTGGCACCAAAATGGTATAAGGTTCTCTTACCACTCATCAAGACGTTTGATTTTTAAAACTTCTTTGTTTTCCGTTACTGAGAAAATAGACGGACAGTGTGCAATATCCCCTAAACCCCTATCTCTTGGCATATCGGTTTTCTCTTGCTGCAGTGCAATCCCTTAGCGAAACGAAACCTTAATCATATAACCATTCCCGTCTACAGTGTGGACCAGAAGGGGCATCCCTCCAAATGATTCCAGACCGATTGACGGCCAAATGACAGAAT
>JAQFYE010006208.1:0-11045 GCA_034694305.1 Protaphorura glebata
GTTTTGTCGGCTGTATTCTGTGTCTTTTGGCAACCTTCGATTGGAAGGCAGAGTTCTAAATAAAGAATTTTCTCTCTGCCCGGGATATAACCAAATTCACAGTTAAGCGATCGTCGAAGGTAATTAGTTAGTCGATTGGTTACATGCCCTATGAATGGTAGGATCATTCTCTGGACCTTCTCAGGTTCCAAACGGTTTTCATTTTCTCCATTCTGGCATTGATTAGTTTCCCCGGGTACCCGTTCAGACGAAGTTGCGCCTTGATGCAAGATAATTCTTCTGGTAGGGAGTCGTCGTCGCAGATGGTCATAGCTCGATACGTCAAGGCATCAATGACCGAAATTTTGTGTGACATATGGTGGTAGGAGTTGTAGTTGAGGTATCTTCCGGTGAAGGTGGGTTTACGGTAGACTTTTCGATTGATGTCTCCGTTTTCTGTTCTTGATAATAAAACGTCCAGGAACGGAATAGAAAAATTGTTTTCATGTTCTACGGTAAAGCTAATTTTTTCATGGAAATTATTCATGTCATGCAGGCAAGTTAATATTTCCAGAGTTTTGAAAATTTTTGTACGTCGGCGGCGGTTGAAAATCATACATGAAATCAATCATTCCGACATATTTCCAGCGGGCCCGTTTGGCCCGGGGCATTCAGCGTAGCACATGCCGCAGTGTATTTCTAGTGGTCAAACGGTGCGACTTTTGGAGGTACAACCTTCTCAAATGGTTGGATGAAAGATGCCTCCAGGAGGTAGGACTCCTAAAGAGATGTCGCCTCCAAGCGACAGGACTTCTATCGTTACAGAGATGTCGCCTCCAAGAGACAGGACTCCCAACGTTAAAGAGAAAAGTGAGTAGTAAGTGTTTCCACTTACTACTATTTGATTTGATTTGATTATTTATTAGCGTGATAATCCAAAGCATTCAAACATACAAGTATGGAAATTGATTGGTACAAGGATGACGTGATACTGCATTTGAGTATTTCCGACTGATGTAATATAGAGATATGTGGAAAGAAGCTTCACTGCATTAATATTTCAAACTACTACGGATACCTCTGAAAGTGTTTATGGCGATTGGAGTTATTTCCTACTTCTAGGGATACCTCTGAAGTGTTTTCACAGCATAGAGGGATTTTCCTACTAGTGGGGACACTTTACGCACTTTCAAACTTTGTTTAGTTAACTATAAGAGGTTTGAAGGTTGATTTTTACGGGTAAAATTCTGTAAAGATTTTGGCGTTTTAATTTCAAAAGAAAATACAAAAATTTTGTTAAAGGGGACTCTACAGGCCTGGCGCAAGTCAATATATTTTCCTAGTGTTTTCTAGGGAAGTACTTTCGAAAGAAAATATGCGAACAATATCGGCTGTTATCAGCGCTGATTTCAGTTGAATCTACGGGATTCAACATTCATATATAGTCAGTGCATAATTAAATGTTACGCACTGACTTCGGCGAATGAACCGAAATCTGTCTACGAATAAAAGCCACACATTTATGACAGAAGTATTTTTGAATATTGTTACCGCAACCACGCTGGTTTTGTTTGGCTTAGTTTTGTATTATTTTTTTACTGTAACGACCAATCCAGGAATCTTTGGTCGGATTCGGTACGGCTGTAAAAGGAAGTTGTACTGAAGTAAAATCAAATGATATTCTTCAGAAGTTAAATCTCTTATTGGTTTCAGTTGTCCAATTGTCTAGGCGGTAGTTGTCCTCGGCGATTCAATCTTATAGAATCGGTCGTGAGAACTTGCATTTCCAGGTAAAAATGGAGGAGTTTACGAAGGAAGAATTGGAAAAGGCTATGCATGAGGAGGATGACAAGTTTTTTCGCACTCATGGGACTCGAGAGAAGTACAAGAGTAACCAAGATCGGGAGAAGCGTCGCAAAAGTCAAAGTTCAAAGCGACCAAATGTGCAATACACACATCTCAAAAAATCAAAAAGGAGCCAAGAGAGTATATATTTGGATAAGTTCTTCGTCTCCCACAAGAGACGTAGTACGGGTCAAAGTTCGAACGAATCGATGGGTAACAAAACCAAAGCAGGCCGATTTCGTTCTAAGACGACAGTAGGATTGGTAAAGATGAAACAAGGCAAACCCAAGAGAAAGTCACAGAAGAGCGATACGCTCCATAAGAAAGGAGAACCCAAAGTCTTCAAGTCTTACCAAGCAGAATCTAAGAGAGACGATTTAAATGTAATACAAATCATCTTATATAAACTCTACTTATAGTGATTTCAAGTGTCCTGTTCTCTTAATATGAATTCTAGGATTCTGTGGCTAATAATAACATGAATAATTCTCATATTCCCGGATTAAAAATCTTACCTAATCATAGTAATTCATTTCAGAAGGAAGACGACGTGAAAGAAGAAGCTGAACATGATACATCAAAAGTCAAACTCAACAATGAATCGCTGACCATTATGAATTTCAAGCGAATTATCAAAGAAGTTCCTAAATCAGCGAAGCAATACTTTTCGAGGCATTTTTGGAAGCAACCCAAGCGTACATCCGACGACAAGGGAGTGAAGGGAGACAGTTCTGATATGAATAGTGAGAATAGACTATGGGTCGGTCAAGAGCAATATTCAGACGAACGGGACGATGAATGGTTGGAGGTTGATCAAGAGTACACCAGGAACAGTACTCCAGACGTGGAAATTGAGAACAGTCATCACAGGTAAGGAAGAAATATTGGGAAAATATTAAAAAAAAGTGGCGAATAATTGTATTTATTTTACTTTTGTGTTAATAGGGATGACAAGTCACATTTGGATTTCGGATGCAAAGAATTTATGGAAGTGATGAAATACTTTTGGTGGTAAGCAATGATAGAGTTTTTGAATGGAACTGGCGAAACCACCCCTTCTCAAAGAAATTTATTATTTTCTCGAAATTTTGGTAGGTCACTCAAATTGGGAGGGAGAATGCCATTCAATACGTATATTGAAGATGGAATCGTCAAGTTCAAGATTGAGAAATATTCGAAGACATTTGTATATTTTCTTTTGACATCAATTTTCCTTTTGACGTGTACGACATCTATGACTCATACTCTTATCCGTCTCTTGTCTCCTCCTCCGGTTGAAACCTTTGATCTGTACAAGTAATTTAAATAGAATTATTTTTTTGTGACTATTAATTTTGTATGAAGTAGAGGTGAATAACCCAATTCACACACACTGATGTTATCGGATTTGTTCAAATGTGCCATACGATCCAATATCATTGTACAAGTCCTTATCCCATGCATAGCTATAAGCTTAAGCATTTAAGCAATAAGGATTATGTTTTACTTAAAGTCCATCAAAGATTGAGAGTCAGACCAAGTCAGACGAACATTTCGACGAACCCAAAATTCGAACAATTCGACCTCCATTATAACCACAAAAGTGTTGTCGACCATTCAACGATTGTTGCGTACCCCTCGGATAAGAATCGAATTCTACATTGATCGTCTTTCCAGGTCAATAATAGCTTCATTTCAAGTCTAATCGCGTCAATTTAAACCGGGCCCTTCAGTCGTGTCATCAAGTCAAAAAGGGTGAAATGCTTCTGACTCAACCTGTACATATCTCCCTATAGCTGAACTAAGAAGGAAATCGACGAGCGGGGATTCTTAACTCTTTGATTAATAATTTGATTCCTGGCTTAATTTAGACTCGCCGAAAGAATTGAAACGGATAAATACTGGTATTATGCTGTTGCAACGCTCATATCATGTACAATTGCGAGTACGTTTAGTTTGGCAACCATATTCGATGACGGCGTCATTCTGGCCGATTTCTTGACTCGATGGAATACAGCAGTCAGCATTTTAAAGTACCGCCCAGTTGCAAGAATCAGAATATATTTCTGGATAAATACTTGGGTATTCGTGATCTACGCGGCAATCCTGGCCTTTTTGTTCAGTACTGGACCTGAGAACCCATTGAATGTGCCTGTCGTCAGAGGTGCAGCAGGCCTGATTGGATATACCATTCTTCACCCATTCGCCAATGAAATCAGATTCAGTCCAAGATATTATCTTGTAGAACTCCTGGGACTATTCGTTCATCTTTATTCGGTATATTCGTCCAGAGCTATTATCGTTATGGTCACTCTCTACTGTAACACATTGGTGAATATGCAAAGGAAATGGAATGTCCGTCTATCATACGTCCTGCGCACATGTGAGTAAACCATAAGCCTTGTAATCTGAAGTTCGGTGAGTTACCTTTGTAACACAGCACGGATATTCAAATGCGGTTACCTTCAATTCCAGAGTTTGGTCCTCTCCGAACATGGTTTTAGCTTTGACTTTAACCAGGACACCAAGCAGAACTACATTTGAAAATCGTGAACTTTAAAAAATGATAAGGCATGGTTATGTTACTTTGTATATGAAAACCGTAACGGGAAATACGAACCGCCGAAATCCCTTAACAAAGTCGACTAAAACCTGATCAGATTTCGTTACCTCGTTAGAGACTTAATGATATCTTTATAATTCAGATATTGTATTCGAATGTACAGCAGTTGAATTACGTAATTCACAATAACAATTTCAATATACTCGAAAATGAAGTTGGAATATCTCTTCATGATGTTCATAGTTGTGTATGAATGTGGTTAACTAAATATGTTTATATTAATCTCTCTTTCTAGTGGACGAAACCCTGAAAGATGAGAAAATCGTTTATTTCATTTCCTTCAAGAAACTATTTGCTGAACATAAAATCGTGGTTGGGTTCTTGCGACATATGGGACGTGTTTTCACAGTGGCCTTAACGGTTTTCTTCACACTGAAAGTAAATCCGGTGAACTTGGCCACTAAAACGTCGCTAGTATGACCCCGAGCGGACTTGAAGAGTGTTGTAACAATTGTCAACAAAAATAAGTACATTCCAGTCTTTGGAATTTCTGGTTTCATGGTTTTAATATCTTCTTTATGCTTGGAAATATGTCATATTCTTATTCGCCACTTCGGAATAATATGCTACACCCAATGCAAATCAATTTGATTATTGTGCTGTACTCTTCAGGATATGGACCAATTTGACTTAATGATTTTTCTTGACACTGATTATGAAGTGCGGAAGGTCACTGGGTTCGTCACCAATGTTTCCTATAGAAAATATAATGTCAATGGCAGTTTTGTAAACGTGACGAGCAGAGGTCAAATCATCTCTGGAATTCTATATAACTTTGTTCAAACATAAGAGTCAGACCGTCCTTAGGATAGTGGTTAGGGAACCCCTTGTTACCATCAAGGATATTACACGAGCTAATCCTATTACTAGGATAGCCAGTTACTTGTTTGAAAAAAAGTAAACAAGCATATTTCACTCTGGGCGCTCTGTGTACAAATTCGCCATGCCATTTGGCAAAATGCGCCCAACGTTAAATTCCCATTTGAAATTGAATTAATTGTGTTTGGATAGAACATGCCTTGCATGCAAATTATGTAAAAACACCATAACAACCTTACCGGACATGAAAATATGCGAGAAGTGAAATTTTGTAACGGCTCCCCGGTAACTGGCTATCCTAGTAATAGGATTAGCTCGTGTAACATCTTTGGTTACCATGTTCAAGTTTTATCTCTCCAGTAGGTAGTGTATAGTTTTTACTACGGTTTTTCCCTACTTTTGTGGGTTCCCGAGCCAAATGGAAATATATTCCATTCAGCGTAATGACCTCTTGCGAGGATGCTGTCTCAGAAGTAAATAAATGAATAAGCAGGAAAAATATGCTGATGCTTGACCTTTTCTTACAACCAATGTCAATCAACGAAGTATTTCATTTTTGAACGTATTCTAACGTGCATAATCTGACAACTAAGTCTGCATGGCTACGGATTAAAACCTTGACATCGACTATAACATTTCTGCAAAACGGTAAACTTGGGGTTATATCGATGTGGTCAGATAATTCCGATACAGCAATTAATGAATTCGCAATTTGAAGACCATTTTTTATGTGACAGATGGTGGAAATAACAATACTGGGTTATCGCGTCATGTTGCTGTTTATATTCCCACTTCCACCGAACAAAAATAATGGGACTAATTTGAAAGGAACTCCAGACAACTTACCTCCAATTACAGTAAATGTTTACACACTTTGGAATTGCACCAGATCTGATAAAATTATAAACTAATTTTACGCAACGTACAGTTTACTGATGCTCGGGGACATTTGGTGGGATCAGCTGTAGTCGCCCTTCTAGTCAGCCTTGCTGACTGGTTGATCACCAGTGAACAAATCGCAATTTGTGGAGACACTGTATGTACAATTTGTTAGTACGTGGCAAGAATTAAGGAATATTTTAATGAGATTGTTTGTTTTGATCAGATTCTGGACGGCTTTAGTTTTATTCGACGATATGGACACATCATGTGCAAAAATTCCAAACGTAGGCGATTTGTGAGTGTACTCAACTCTGCGGATTCAATGTTAAAAATACAAAAATATTTAATTAACTATTTTTGTAGGTCCAGAGCCTAAACCATGGATTTTCGGAATTGTCTGACTACTATGTTCGAGCTGGTTACACAATTGATCGTAAATTCATTTTCAATGTAAGAAATTTATTTTTTAGCACATACCGACAAAAAAGTACGGAAAAGCTTTAGTAAATATTCTTTCATCGAAGTAAATATGCAGGCGTGCTTTACTTAGTTGCTCTCAAACCCCCTATCCTGACGATAGCGGCGGTTAAAGCTACCGAAGGCTCGGAGCGAAATTCTGCGCAGTGGGACTAACTTTGGACAGGCAGAGTTGCAATGAGTTTGCATTGCAAAAATTTCGAAGCAATCTATAGTTTTAATTACTGACCTGACTGAACTGACGAAACTGATTTGTTACAATATTGTCCAATGACGGGAATTATCATGTTTTGAATTGTAATTTATAATGTCTGTATGTTAATTTCTTTGGTTTCAATAAATAAATAAATACCGCAAACCATGGATTAAACAGATACGCTTGTCCATCATCATCTGTTTATATAATTGACTTGTATGAAATCATAATTCTCAATTTCTGTTTAAATTTCTAGACGTTTTTCTGGCTGGTATCTATTGCTGCCGCATTAACCGCTTTCAGTCCATTCCAGTTAGCTCGAGAGAACGCTGTCGTTTGCAGCAAAAGTGGGGATTGTGTACTCGTTTCCCGCAGCAGGTGAGGTGGTCTCGTTTTAAAGAGTTAAATTTTATAATTTATTGAAACACTTTCCCCTAACTCTCACTCTACGTTCAGTTACGCTTACTCTGAGATTCCATAGTATATTTTTCAGCCGAATCCGTCAGCACACAATCGATGTACCACATCGATTGTGAAGCTCTAAAATGTTTTGGAGCCGAGGCTATCCCGGGCCCCTCTGACAAAGCGTGAAGACGGATTTGCCTGCAGAATGTGTTATCGAATCTTGAAAACAGAATATTTGGTGGTCGAATAATTTTTGGTTTAAGAAGTGTCTCCGTCAATTGAAGGGTTTGCGAGAAATTGATATTTCTGTAGTAAATGCATATTAGTGGTTGCCATTCTCTAATCTTGACCGTCAGATCTGATCCTGTATTTTTATGCTCTAAGAATTGCTTGGCGAAGTGGTGCGGATTCGAAGGAGATGGTCATGGCAATGGTAGAAAAAGTCGTGCTGCCAAAATTTGCAATGACAACGACTACCACTATAAGCCCAGCAGCATCAAGAATGTCTACAAATACAAACCCTGCAGCATCAAGAATGTCTACAAATACAAAACCTGCGACCAGGACTACAACAGCAACAACAACAAGACATCCATTGTTATACCGGAGCTGCCCCGCAGCACGAACTACTATTACCGAAGTAATGTTGCCTAGGATTTGTAGTGCTGATGGATCCGTTTTATTGCCATTTTCAGGTTTTACTCGTGACGAACGTCGTTGCCTTAATTATTCTCGCACCATTCTCAGACCCTATTCTGCAACTGTGCTGACAAATTTCTTTCACTGTCCAGTTGAACCGTTTAGGCGACGGATAACGTCGGACAGAAGAGATACTTGTGGGAATGTTATTGGTATTAATATACTAGGTGCGCCTGCTACACAAGTAGCTGTGAAAATCGAGCTGTTCCGGGACTTTTTCGTACTTTGTTGCTATGATTATGGATTTCCGCGTCAGCTTGAGTTCTGCAGTGTGCCTCACCCAGCAATTATCGAGTTCGTATGCAATATTCCCAACGGAGACAAAGGCAAACCACCTTATATGTACACCGATTTGTCCATGCGTGTAAGAGACTGTGTTGATAATCCTGGATCTAGAAGATGTTTAAATATTAACGAATGCCTTTGTGGGACAGACGTTACTAATCGAACAGTGAGCCCGGGCCTCGGAACAGGTCTAACCACATGCCCCTAGCCAAGAATTGTTTGGTTTCTTTATTGAATATTCAATATTGTAATACTGAATATATTATAAGGCTCGTGGTGCGGTAAAATGGTTCAACTGCCAATTCGAAACACGTATATATAACACTTACAATAGCCATACTATTTGGTACTTTTGTGCATATGGATTGACCATATTTTTGTTATTGGCGTCTTAAACATGGAATAAAGAAAACAATGACTTGAAATTGAATTGCGTGATTGATGAAAACATAACATACAAAACTTGATGTAATACTATTTATACAATATTGTATTAGAAACCGATTTCGGTGAACACCCGGAGTATTTCTAATCGTAAGTAATTTGTACTGATTGAGTTAGTACTCCTTAATGATACTTGGGACCTACTTTATCGGCCTTAATTATTTCCTTCAAAAAGTGCATAAGATAAATGTGGAAATCTCATTCACATTTAGCTAAAAGGATTAAGGGTTTCCATTCGCGTGTGTGGGCATCGCACTTCTCCCCGCATGTTCGGCAGATTATTTGTTCTCAAGTGTTAGCAACTTAATTTGCGAAAGTCGGAATATCCATCGATATTAAACCAAGAGGGTCAGACAGGAGGGAAGACATCGTGCCAAGTCCCAGCTTCCCGCGTTTACTCATTTAAAGGCCAAATATCTTTTTCGTTTCTAAACTCTGGACACCGACACCAGCTGTGCGACCAGAGAAGCCCGAGCGATACTTCAGCTACACGACACAATGTTGGCGCAGATCATCGTGTGTGTGACCTTAGGTTTAACTTACGGTGCTGAGGCGACCTCTGAATCGACTAACAATTAGTTTATGGGGACAATGGGGGGGGGGGGAATCGACGTTCCACACCGCCCAGAAACATTAGAGCGGGGAGGGGTTCATTTCAAAACCTGAACTAACTGAGCCAATTATCCGATGTCTAATTTTTTTAGGACGCTCTGGAAGATTGGCCTTTTTCGAATTGGACCCTTAAACTTGTAAAGTAACTCGGTCCCAGTCAATACGGGAGTGTAGTAGGTCGAGTCTCTGCGTATTTTGGATACTAAATTTTGTCCAAAACTTTAAATTACATACAAAAACGTTATTGTCAGATTTCGACGTTTACAATAATACAAAGGCTAGTAAAACTGTACAAAACGGTAATACAAAGATAGTGTAGAATTGTCTTGCCAGTGGTCAAAATGATTTTCAAACTCCACTTTTTTGACCTAACCTAAACTCAACTATAAAGGATTTGTATTATCATTACCTTGATGAGCAGAGCTCCAACCGATAAGTATAACCAAAACCAAGTAACGATGTCTCACCATCCATACACTATACGGTCAGACTCGGATACAAAAGGATGTGTTGTGTTTGCTAAGCGTGGCATTGATTATCACTTTTCGCCGTTCCTCAAATCTATCGATAAGTGGTCAAATATTATCGAGACAACAACAGTTACAACAATGTTCAACATACGATGTTCAACAACATACAATGTTCAACATTTTTTCCGAGACCCGTTTTCAACCGAAGGGAAGTAAGATGGACATGTCAAGTTCTGGCCAACCTAAACTATATTGCATCTGTCGCCAATCTCGTGGGAATGGGTACATGTTCCAATGCCGGAAATGTAAAGAATGGTTTCACGGTGGTTGCATTGATATGAATACGAAGAAATGGGAAAAGGCAAACAATCAAATTCATGAATGGAGCTGTCCGTACTGTTCCTCAAAAAGTGAAAGTAATAATTTAGAAGATGTTACCACAGAATCAGAACGGCAAATAGATCTATCGGACATGACATCTCAGGGTCCTGATTTAGCTCCCTTGTGTTCCCAGGAAAGTGAAAGTGTAATAGATGTAACAGATGTTGCGTCTGAATCAGAACAGATAAGGGATCACTCCGCTATGACATCTCAATCCCCACAATTAACCGAGACTAACATTCCAAAAAATCACGCGTGCCCAGAATGTGGTCAGAAGTTTACCAAGGTGCATGGAAGGAACATACACATGTCTAAAGTTCATGGTAAATCACAGAGACAGAAAATCGCTGATAAATATCAGATATTACCTAAGCCGATCAGTCCAGAAGAACGACGTCCTAAAGAAAGTGATGAATTGAAAATCTTAAATTCCACCCTAGAAAAATTCAGAGTCGAGCTCGCAAATTTGGTCAGTCGAAATGAATGTGACGCACAATCAGTAGATCCTATTGTTGAAAACTTAACTGCCGTGCTTCTCAAAGCGATTGATGTGTTACCCGGTCCCAAACATCCTGCCAGAAAATTCTATGCGGCCAGAAAATCTAAAAACACATTTTCAAATAACGATAGAAAGTACAAGGATTCCACGAACCCACAACGACACTCAAAACGGGACAGAGAAAAACGTCGTGAAAAATACAACCATGACGTGACGCAATATTTGTATTACAACAGACGTAAAAAGTGTGTTCAGTCTATTATGAACTCTGATAAACCCACACAGTGTAATATTCCCGCAGACACACTCTTCACTTCGTTCCAAGATAGATGGGAGAACGTTAATGAGTCGACCAGACAAAATTACGAGCCTAAACCTTCGGAAAGTGACCAAGCAGAGCTGGATTCTCAATTTCTGGCCGAAATAAACAATGAAGAGGTAGAACAAGCA
>JAQFYE010006209.1:0-11044 GCA_034694305.1 Protaphorura glebata
TCCGAACACTCCATAGAAAATATTTACAATGTACATAGAAAAAGTGAAATAACCGGAGTGAGTAAAAATGATCAAGATTCAAGACCCGAGTAAATACTTTCATCATAATATTAATATCACTTTAGCGCCCTAACGTTATGTTGCCACATATGCGCCTTTTGAGCCAGTCCGGCCCTGATGACGGCCAGTCTGGTTTAACGTTAACTATGAATGACCTGCTGGAGCATCGGGGCAACGAGAGGAATAGGTATTCTACTTGACCTAGTGTGGAATATGGTTACCGCATATTGGCATATTATATTTTCACCATCGTCATCTCGAAAGGTCAAAGAGAGAATGACTTACAATTAGTTCGGGTCACTTAACCCGAACTAATCTTTCTAAACTAATCTAAACTTAAAAGTATATACAAAAATAATTATACCTTGTCCATAATTACTGGGATTTGATTGCTCGTTCTGTTACCTGGCTCTGAATCCATACGGGTTTTTAATTACGGGACAGACAGAAATTATGTTTAAAAGATTTGGTCAGCTATTCTGCCGAATATCGAATAAAAAAAATAACCTAATATTCGGTAATAATTATCATTCCCCTTAATAGCTGGCACGATTAATTATTTAACCATTGAAGATTCCAATTCCAGAAACGCCATAGGATCTTCCTTCATCGCGTTCATTTGGACACGTCAGTTTTGGCGGAAAAACTTCCAGAGATCAAAATAATGTTGGAATGTAGCGAATCAAAAATAATAATCGAAGATAAAATTTAATCCGCATTTTCCACATTCGTTTCGTCATCAGTGTGTTAATCGGCAGTTGTTCCCCGAATACGTGTATTATTCATTTTCACGTCATTCAAAAGTTTAAATTTTAATCTACGTACTTAAGAATTGCTCATATTACTTTTGGCGGGTCTCATTTTTCAAGAAATGAAAATTATTCAGAATGAAAATTTGGATCGGGATACTTCTATTCTCACTTTTGTAAGTTTTACGGCATTTATTCTTAATTCCTCGTTAATTTTATGACATGTAATTTAAAAATTCATATTTTGGTTAAAGTGCAATAATATAAATTGTTGCATAATTAATCTCAAAAGTCTAATTTTTTCGTTCCTTCATATCGTGAAAATAAATAATAATAATTATAAATAATGTGTAGTAAATTGTGGTTTCGGACTTTGAAATTAACCACATATGCCATAAAGATTCAAATCATTTAGTACAGAAAAGTATAATTTTTATAATATGTAGATGATCGATCAGGCAGGTGAATGCTAAAATTTCCGAATCATTTAGCACCAAGTTATAAAGGACCTGATGGGTTTCATAAGCTTCTGATTATTTTTAAATGTTATTGTAATCCTTTTTTTCAGGATTACAACCAAACAACAGTCGCAAAATTCAGAAAATCATAAGGAGGAAGATGACGGTCTCTTAGAACTGCTTCAAAATCCCTTTAATCCACTCACGTTAATTACAAATCCTCAACATGCTGGAATTCCTGCTGGAGTTCTTAGTCCAACCCCAGAATCCAAGAGCTTCACTACTCCTCCATTGCAAGAAACAATTTCGAAAGAAGACTCGATCTCGGCAACCTCATTCGGAAAAGACAAAAATTTGAATCCGAATCAAAATTCTCAAACAGAAGATCATGGCGGAGCCGATAATCCGAATCATGCTGAACCACCGAATACAAAGCCAGATGAGGGTTCGGATATTCAATTTGCAGAAGTCCGCACCGAAGAAATAACTCCTCTGGAAGAAATTCCAGCCGCATCGCCAACACCAGAACCAGATGTCTCCATGCGTGAAAGTCTGGACAAAATTTCTATTATCACTGAACAGACTATAATAGGCTCTTCAGAAATTTCTGATGAGGCCAAAACAGAGCCATCAGACCCCGAAATTGATCCGGTGAACGCAACCACTACAACCGAGCCACCTGTGGATGGAAACAAATCCGAAGTAGAGGAGGAGGCGATTCCATCATTTAGCGAATGGACTAGACTACAATTAGCCCAACGGAAGGAGACCATAATTAATAATATTAAGGACAAAGCATCAATTCAAGAAGGAAAGAACTTTGCGTCTCCTGACTGTGGAGCTAAAATTGTAGCTTCTAATCCAGAGGCACAAAATCCTAGTGGAGCTATAAGTTCCAGCCATGACGAGTATCTGCTCAACAGGTATTGAATTGAAAATACATGACGAACACCTGATTGTAGTTTACGCGTCTTGACGTGGTATATTTTTGTACTACCCTTCCGAAATAACTGTCAAAACATGGAATTTTCACATTCGACATATTTTTGTACCTCTAAGGTTTTGAGAATAGATTGATGACTTTTCTTGATAGCTACCATTTTGTGTCTTCCGACTAAAGTAAAGAGTAACTGTTATTTATTGATGTTTTTGCAGATGTACATCCAACACATGGTTGGTTGTAGAACTTTGCGAGCCGCTAAGAATTCAGAAGGTTTCTTTAGGAAATCTTGAACTGTTTTCCTCTAGTCCGAATGAATTTGAGCTTGGAGTGAGTGACCGATATCCGAGTCGGGACTGGACAACTATTGGCCCTTTCTTTGCCCCTGCCTTTCGTAACCTGCATTCTTTCCAACTCCCATCAAATGACTCCACTTTTGGAAAATTCCTTCGTGTCGTCGTAAAGTCTCACCACGGAAAGGAACACTATTGTCCGCTATCCCTCATCAAGGTTTTCGGCAAGAGCGAGTAAGTTTTGACCGGGGCAATCTTTTAGTTTTTGGATTGTGGTATTCGAACACCGTGGAGAGACGGAAATTCCCGCTCTTTTCATCGATATTTGGAATTTCTGTAACACTTTAATTTTTGATTTAAGGTACGAAGTGCTCGAGTCTGAAACGACCCATGCTGAAGATGAGGAACAGAACCTCAATTTAGCTCTTGAGGAAGAAGCAGACGGACACGACGAACCGGCTACACAGTCTGTTCTTGGCTCTGCGACTGATGCTGTTTTACAGATGGTCAAAAATGCTGCCAATGCTCTCGTGTTTAACAGTAATTTCTTTTTTTTTTAAACTTATGACTAATTTCAAACATAACTAAATATTGTTTATTTTATTAACAGCTTCTGGAACTGGACAACCGACTCCGACTTCTACGACTACGAATTTAAGCTGTTACAGTTTAACACAGTGCATTCCCGATGCTTTGCTGCACAAAGAAGAAATTTCAAAAACTCTTTCCTGTAAAAGAAATCTACTCAAATCGCTACAACGAGTAGCTTCTTGGTGTGGTTGGGACTACTGCCACGAAATTTTGCGATCAAAATCTATCGGTAGTCCTTGGATGGTGGAAGGATTCCTTATTGCATCATACAGCCCTGCCATTGTAGATACTTTGTGCAACTATTTAAAACCTCTGAACACCTGTGACATTGTACGAGAAGAAGAACAAGTGGTGCAGATGACTAGCGGAGGTAAGAAGATTATATTTGTGACTAGTGTTGTAGCGGATTAGCGAATAGTTGCAGCACAATATCTGGTTTCGTGAATCTTTTTGCGATATGTTGATTTTCCGATCCGACTCCTTGTCGTTTGTCAGAAATCCTCATGTAGAATCCACCAGAAATTGCTTGAATAACCGCGGCACACTGTGTATGTGTTTCTTGAAATTAATCAGTGATAGTTTTAAAGGAGTATTGATTTTCAATTTCTAGTTCCAAATGACACACAAAGGAACGAAGCCTCACAAACGCAGGAACCACCAATTGCCATCGTACACCCTTCACAGACACACGAGGCGCAGCAACAACAGCAGCCGCAAAATCCGGAACTCCCACCACCACCACAGGTTAACCCGCCCCCTCAAGTCAACCCACCATTTGTGATGGAAGAACCGGCTCAGAAAGAGTCCGTCTTTGTACGTCTGAGCAATAGGATTAAAAACCTTGAAAGAAATCAATCCCTCAGCTCTGGATACTTGGAAGAATTGAGTCGAAGGTTTAAAAAACAAAGTGAAGAACTGATTAACTCCAATGAACTATTCAAGAAAACATTAAATGAGTCCCTGAGCAAATGTAAAAGTGTTGAAGAGAATTTACGTTATCATGTTAAGAAATTGAGTAGAAATAATGAGAGTTTGAGAGAATTAATATGGCGAGTAGAGCTTCAAAGAGGTGGCGTGGTTTTCTTTTCAATTGTTCAACTCATTTGTACAATTATATTTTGGTGGAGAAGTCAGAGGCGGCCTCCGCCATTAATCCCTACCATCACCACCGATACCAGTGTTACCAATAGTCAAAGAAAGACTGAGGGGGGCCCAGGAGATGTTAATTTAGGTTTTCAAAGAAAAAGATCAAATTCAGAACAATTGAAAAAAGTGAGGAAGAAAAAGAAAAAGAACGATGGGTTGAATGGAACGACCCCAGGTTCCTCAAATAATGGTGAATTAAAATTTGTATTTAAATCACCTTCTATCTTAGAATGTCCCGCATCTACGACTGCTAGCACTTCTACTTCTACAAGTAGTTTGCCTACTGTATCCAGTGTTCCTAATAAGTTAGACAGGTCGACGACAGGTCAGTCGTCATCGCAAGAGCGTCATATTGATGAGTCGCAACAGCCGGTGAGTAAGAAAAGGTCAAAGTTTATGTCTCTCATATTTTCTGGGAGCAAAAATTAAAAAGATTGAATGAATAAATGTTTGAATATATTTTTTGAAAGTTTTTGGAGTTTTTGAGCCAATTTATTTCTAGAAATCTAGTTAAGTCAGCATCACTAAGAAATTAACAAACATAACTTACAACCAGGTACTATTTTGAGAAATGATAATTATTAGATTAGAGTAGACACTGAAAAACTATTTCTGTGTAATTTAACTTTGGTTATTATTTTGTCTTCATCTTCTCACTGCTGAGATCGTTGAATTCAATCCACTTTTTGAGATCAGCAGGCAGTTCTGGCTTCTTGATTTCTGGGAAGAGCAACTTTATGATTTCTTCAACGTCGCATTTCACAAAAGCCAATTTCGTGTATGCTATACTTCGAACGATTCCATCAGACAATGTGATAATTCTTTGCTCGTAGTAGAAGAATTTGCTGTCCCACCAGATCGGAGTTGAAACAAGCTGTGTGGCAATTCAAAGAAAAAACTCCCATTACTTCGTATTATCAGTATTATGATATTCGTCGTAAACCTTGACCAATGTCAAACACCCGAGCATTTTTCGGGGTTATCTTCCCAACCAGAACAAGAAGATACAAGATACTGCTTAAAATAACAACTGTACGTATATGGCGAGGGATAAAACCAATAACTGTCAATACCTTGTAAAGTGAGAAAATCATAAGTGGTAGTCGGTATCGAATTGTTATTGCTGCTGCTGGAGCAATCCCGCCTCTTTTCATGGCTTCAACCATAATTCCTGATCTCCAGCCTTGATCAAAACGTCCAAAATCATGCTCCCGAAGGTATCGTGCATTATTCATATGTATGAATAAGAAATCCGCATCCGATGGTAAGCAAATCGCTGCAAATTTAAGCACACTTAATATTTGGATTTCAAAATCAAAATATACGTATCAATTTCAAATCAAATGTGCTTTCCAAACCATAAATTGATGAGGAATCCAGAAGTCCAATTTTCTTCCGAATGTATCTGGCAGTGATGTAAGTGAAAATCACCCGGAGAAAGTAATGGACGTCAATGAGAAAGTAGACCAACAGAAGGACAACAACAATAATCCAGAGCAACATTTCTGTGGAATGAAGTATTCGAGTTACGTCCTAATTTAACAAGAACAACAAACCAGGAGATCAAAATTATTCAAATTTTCTGTTGGGTTCCCCGCATGGGTCGTTTCTCAGATTTGACCTATGACCAAAGTTGAGTTGGACTTTGGCAGAATTAGTCCAGACTCAAGTTGAAAACCAACTGCACTTCACATAAGCTCCAACTGAACTGTCATTAATTTTTTAAACCGGTTCTTCCTTCTTCGCTTGGGCCGTGAGAAATTCAAGCCAGAGAAATACAGAAACATACAAAATAGGAATCAATCTCACATGTCGTGGTGCGGGTTCGCAACTTCGCAACAGAGAACAATTAATAAACTATATAAACTCATTCGTTTCGATTGTCTTACATTCCAGTAGTACTTGAGACTTCACGATATTCAAGCAGCAAAAATATTCTTTTTATCACCAACAAACCGACTATCTTACCCTATGACTTCTGGTACACCCATATGGTTATTTGTGTTATACTGTGACAAAATGACGTATAAAGTGTCTCAAATGTAAGACCATCAGAGCGCATCCGTCCGATGTTGGTACTGCGCAGTTCTGTGCAGGTACAGTTTAAATTGGATTATAACAAACTAAACATAATCAAGGATTTTGCTACACCGGAACATCGTTTTATAAAGACACACTAACTTGTCATAAATTCAATTCAATTCAATTCATTCAGAGACAACACCCTATACGGAACAGGTTATTAGGTTGCTTAATTAAACATTACTGAAACACTATAAATAGACTAAATAATTTTTTTTTATTTAGTCGATGGATAAATCTCAAAATAATATAATGAGGAATTGTATTTCTTAGCGGGATAGTATTTTGGAATACAGTCTTGCCAAATATCATGTCTTGGATTATTACACTGAGCCATTGCAAGTGACATCCATTTTCTCATTTCCAGAAACAGTGACAAAACGACAAAAGTTGTTAAAGAAAGTAGACCTTCGACATAAAGAACGTGGCGCGAAATACTCCAGTCACATGGTTCGTATAAAGAAGCGGTGCAGTGCATGCGTGAAGAAAAAGCATGGTTCAAACTATTTTACATCATTATTTATTACACATTATTTCAATCAAATCCTATTCTATCTCAGAAAAGTAAAGGAAGGTGTAGGTGTAATTTTTCAAAATTTTGAGAAATCTTATCTCGTGAATTATAGTAACTGATTTGAAGAATAATGGCTGCACCGGCTGCGGCCGCCACCTCTTTGGACGTAAATAGCCTGGACCCTACTCAAATTAGGACCTTCCGGGAATTTCTCTCCAACTACAATCGTGTGTCTGAAATGTGCTTCAGGTGAGAGGACAGGGAAAAATATCTGTTTTTCATTAATTTTGTAATGTTTTTTTTTTGGTAACGACAAAAGTAATTCACTTCCTTTAGTTTATTCAAGGATTTTACACAAGCTAATCAATATTACATTAACGTTGTTCGTTGCTGTCTACAGTTGGCAGTGTTTCCGTAAGAAGAAATGATATATTTTTAGTCCATTATTTAGATTTAATTATTTTTAAATTCCAACCCCAAGACTGACTGGGTTCTTACGATGTCGAAGAATCGAAGAATGTGGTATTAGCCGTGACTTGTGTGGGAACTCGTGTTGTATATAGGGATTATTTTCTATTAATTCTAAAGACCACTGACATTTGACGTCAATCCAGGTGCCAGGCCATCTAATACTGGTAGAATGTTCTTGTTCCGAGTCATATAATTTTGATCTTTTGACAAATTATGGCACCAAGCACGCAGTATAACCGCAATGACAGAATTCAAAATCACGTTATTGAAATACCTGAAACACATGCAATTAGTGTAGTAATAAATTTGGTTCAATAAAATAATATTTCAAACTTTATATATGCCTATACAGAGCCTGTATCTGGGACTTTACATCTAGAAACGTGAAAGACCAAGAAGGACGTTGTACGAATGCATGTGTTGAAAAATTTCTCAAGTCCAACCAACGTGTTTCTCAAAGATTCCAAGAAATTCAAATGACCGCGAATGAACATTTACTTCAAACTGCCATGCAACAACAATAAAATATATCCCAATCAATCCCTTATAAACACTTTAGTTCTGTGTAGTGAGTTATTTTAATCAAATCGAAAAAACGATATAGATATACTAGTGAAAGTGAACATCGAAATTATTTTACTTTACCCAAAGCAAACAAATATTGATTGTACAAACTGCTAAAAATGGGTTTGACCAAGCAGTACCTACGCTACACCCCATCTGGGGTATTCGGTGCAGTCAGTGCCAAAAACTGTGAGTCAGTTTTCCTGCAACCAAATCGTTTCATCGCAACCGGCGGAACTCATGTCGTCACGCTTTGGGACACTCGGGTCCAACGAAAGGTAATTGGTAATTATAGTAATGAATGTTCAACTTTAAATTCACTAATTGTGGTACCTCATGAAACTAGTGTCTGATGGAAACTGGAAACCATACTTCCCTTATAAAAACTTGATCTTTAATAAATAACGTTGTTTTAATTCTTTAATGGTTTCTTCTCTAGCTCCGTGTTATGAACTGTGAGTCTCCAGCCTTAATATTGAAACCAAACTCTGACGCAACTCGCCTTGCTGTTGGCCTCCAAAGTGGTGCAGTTTGCATTTACGATTTGACAGACAAATCCGAGGAAGCTAATCCAGAGCCAAATCTAACGTTCGAGGGGCACACAAGTAAATTAAACTATTTTTTACAATTTTGTTACGTTAATAAATACTAATAGTCTTACTATTTTTAACGTGCAGGTGAAATTACTACAATTGACTGGGATGATAGTGGAACGATCATTGCGTCTGGGGGGAAAGACACTCGTGTTATACTTTGGGACATTGTTGGAGAGACTGGTCTTGTTAAACTCAAAGCTCATCAAAGACCAGTTACTCGTGTTCGATTCTGGAAGAATTCTAAATACCTCTTGTCTTCTTCTATGGATTCTACTCTAAGGATTTGGGACATGGTCACACATCAATGTGTTCACACCATTCCGGGTGAAACCCAGGTGGGCATAAATTAATATTTAATACTCATGTTTGAGTGAACTAAAATGTCATTTAGTGGAAAGGCATTGGGGCGGGGTTGGCTGTCGTTATAACACTGCCACTGACATGTGACAAAACAATAATAGAGTTTCTATTTTAGTTTTGCATTCTTCAAAATTTACTCTTCGTATTTGACAAGTATTTTAAATTCTCGACAGATTTGGGACTTCGGCCTATGGTTCGATGAGTTTATTTTCATGGCTGAGTCTCATCTCAAATTGTACAAGATCCAAGAACCCCCTTCCTTGGATTCCGGAGAATGGGAGACTGAAGAATTGGGAATGCTTCTTCGTCATGCGAATGATCGCCGAACTCAAGGGATCGTCGTAGTTGAGAACCAGTACCTACTTTCTCTTGGAGCAAAATCCCCTGAAGTCGAGTTATTTTATTTGAGTTCGGCGGAGGTTTCCCTCAAGAAAATGAGGAAGCGATTGAAGAAAAATCCAGACGCTGAAAACAAAATTATAATGAAAGACCTAGTGAGGCGCGGAGAATCCGTCAGGTGCGCTGAAGGAAAAGTGAGATCAATTAATGTGACCAAGAATAAGGATGGTGTTCTGAACGTAAGTAAATTCTTGTGTTTGAACTTTGAAGATGGTTTGTTGCTTCTTGGTGCAACATGTTTCAAAATGTGTAAATCCTGTTTTCAGATACTTTGCGGGTTACCATCAAATCAAGTTCAAATTCTCAACTTGATTCCAAACCAGGACTCTGCCACGAAAGGAAACGACGAAGAAAAACCAACTCTGTTAGGCTATGATGGGCATCGAACAATTGTCCGTGGAATCACATTTTCCTCCGACAAATCTGCTATTCTAACAGCATCTTCAGACAGTTTCAAAATTTGGAATAGGTGGGCAACTTCATATATAATTTTTTTTGTTTTGGGATTAGATGGCCAAAATCAATTCTCATAATTCATAACCGTATTTTATTTTCCCAGGTCAAGTCTTAAATGCGTTCTTACAATTGAACACGAACATCCAGTCGTTTGTTGTAAATTTTGTCCAGGAGATCGCCATTTCATTGCGGGCACCAGTGACGGGAACTTGATTCTTGGTGATGTTTCCACTGCTGTTCTAACGCAAATGGAGCAGTGTGGAGAGGAAAGGTATGTTATGTTAATATTCTGATCTGAATTGGAAGTTTGAATTTTTATTTATTTAAAAACTATTAATGTCATCTTGAATATTCAGTGTTTGGGCAGTAGAAGTCTTTCCTTCGTCCTTGGGGTTTGCGGCGGCTAACGGCAAAATGATTCAGTTCTATGATTTTAGCATGTCTGAAGGGAAATTGCAATTTAGCTTGAGTCGTCAATTGGATGTCCAGGAAAGTGTCTTATCACTCAAAATAAGTCCAGACATGAAGTTTTTGGCTGCCGGTCTTCTTGATTCAACTATCAAGGTAGTCAAACGTGGGATTTTCTTTTCGATTAAACTTATGTACTGCTGAGGAGATTTTAAAAATATTGGCCGGGATACGTTTGATAATGACGTCGTGTTTACATTTGAAAGGGTTGGAATTTTCTTGTTTTGCTGATTGGCGCCCTTCGCGCCCACGTTCTGGCTAATCCAGACGCATTTTCTTTACCCTGAGTTTTGGAATATACTCATAACTCATTGTTTCCATTTTAGGTATTTTACGTGGATACCCTGAAGTTTCATTTGTCAATGTACGGGCACAAACTTCCCGTTGTATCACTTGACATCTCGTCTGACAGTCGGGTAATCACTTCATGTGCTGGAGACAAAAGTGTAAAAATCTGGGGTTTGGACTTTGGCGACTGTCATTGTACTATGCTTCACACAGATGGTTTAGTTGGATGCGGGTTTATTGAAAATACGCATCACGTTGTCTCCGTTGCGAAGGACAGTCTCAACTTTTATGACAGTGACATTCATCAACGGTATTTGACTGTAAAGGTGAGTAATTTTCAAGAATATTCCAGACAAATTGCCGTTATGGACTAACATTGATTTCATCCGAAGGAAATTAGTTAAGATGCCTCTTTGTTCTTACAGGGTCACGTTGAGGGCGGTGCCACTTGTATGGCTGTTGGTGGACTGCATGTTGCAACTGCTGGACGAGATCAGACTCTGCGACTTTTCAGTAGAACAGAAGAGGTAAGATGCTTGGACATCACATCATATTTCTTCGGTATCTGGTAAAATGGAAGAGGCCTTCCTGGCAACCAGGAAGAAAAAT
>JAQFYE010006210.1:0-11042 GCA_034694305.1 Protaphorura glebata
TGAGTACTTCTTGAGATAAATTTGAATTGGTGAAAAATTTCGCTTATGCCCTATCTCCTTACCCATTCTCCTTTCATATACTCTGGTAGGATCAATTATAAAACCGTATCTTGTGATTGGATCAAATGCTGTATTCCAATGTGGAAGCTTTATGTACAAAATTACACTAAAAATGTAAGATCCTCATCAATAGATAGGTATATATAAAAATAATCAAACTACATACTTAATGAAATCTCGACTTCTCCAAATGAGTTTGGTGGGTAGGAATATCGTACATGGAAACTATGATTGTATTGAACGCTTCTTTTTGGGTTCTTCTTACCTCCTTAAATCTTTGATACATATTCTTCAAAAATGGAAAACGATTCTTCACAAACATGAGCTGATTTCCATGGACAATTGAAACGCCTTCCTTCTCAGCTGCCCTACATTTACACCCGTCTCCAACATGCAAGTCGTGTTCACAATCACAGTGCGATGACCGGAAGTTAGTTGTGCATGAGAGCTCGAGGAGTCGATCTGGTGTAAAAACTTCTAATTATGTCAATACCAGTTCTGGGCACAGAAATGCTAAGAAATGTAAAATTTTACCAGGATGTAGGTAGAACAAAGTGTTTAGAATATCTTGATCAGCCAGAAAAATAGTACTGCTATAGTCCTTATAGATTTGTAGACATGCACCTTCAAAACTGAACTCCCTCATTCTGGTAAGATTCATGAGCATTATTCCGGCGTTTAGGCCTGTGAATTGAGAAATGTCAATCTTGGATAAGTTTGTGTGTGATCTCCATAATTTTGCCTCAAACTCAAGATTACCTCACCTCTCAACCCATAGTAAGGAATATTTGATTTCAGGTTATACCACCCCATCCCGGGTATTTCGTCATTGGGTGTCATTGTTGCAAATTGCTTAGTGTCCATTTTGTAGAAATTATTCCAAAATTCTGTAACGCTTGATAAGAAAATGGAATCCGTGTCAACGTACATCACGGCATCGTAATCATGAAGAAGTGACTGGAATAAATAGTGGAATCAATTTCAACAGAACGACAGAAATTTTCTAATTCATAACCTTGTGCACCCAGAGTTCCCATATGAGAAAGTTAGAAAACACTCGTGGTAATCACGATATCACTATTTAGCGCGCAGCAGCGCTGATGCGTGCATTAGTGACAAAAGTCGGAGAAAGAGGTCAAAACAGGCAAACTAGGCAAATATAAAAAAAATGTTACAAGAACTTTTACTTCGCATACCTTGGCGTAAATGCTGTATCGTTCGACTTCGAATGTTTCTGATAAAAGTTAATATCCCTCTAAAAATTTAGGGAATGGGAATACTTACTGGAAAATATGATTCTAGCAAAAAGAACGGATCGAACAATCGTTATGCTAGAATTTGTACCGAATACGCAAAAGAGCGCTATCGAGGAAGCGATCGTGAATTATATTTAAACTCGTTAATTCGGTCAAGAATTCTCTGCATTCCACCGGCCTCTCATAGTTGGGCTTACATATGTGTGTCGTGTTTGTATGTGGCAAATGGTTATGAATCACCTTGCAAGCAGCGTATATACTATTCCAATTTATGAAGTTATTTGGCAAATATTTATTACGTACCGGGATAAATAGTCGTTGTGTTGCACAAGGACGCCACATTTTCTTCCAAGTGTTCGCCGATTCTGGTGGGAACCAAGTTTTGTGTAGTTCATACCGGAAATCAAGGCCTTCATTATTTGCCTCCCATTTTAGTTTGAGAAGCTGTATTAATCGTCATTGTTAGCCAAACCAGCATTAACCAAGTACTTATCGGTAAATTGTTCAAAGCATCCCGTAGATATCCATAGTCTCCTCAGATAGAATACATGCAATGTAGTTATAAAAATACAGAGTGCACTCATGAAAAATCATCGTTAAAGAAAATTATAATCTTATGATTCCGTTGGGATATTCAAATTAAGGACATTAATACAGACATCTCGTTATATGGAAGATTGTTATATAGAAGTTTTATTTCGTTTGACGAAACAATGGCTAACCTTCTTTCCAAACTCAGGCATTGTGTTGTAATCAACAAACGCAATCACGTTCAAATGTGATTCTTGACTCATAAGAATGGCTGACTTGATCATTGTAATTCCTTCATCAGATCGATCACCACAAACTACGGCAACCAGGTTAATTTGATCGGTTCTAGATTCAGATATCCTGGGAATACCACTCGCAGGTTTATCATCCAAATTAAATTCGGACAAAATTCGGTTCCGGAAATCATCAGATTCTTGGCTCAACCAGTAGTAGAAACTATAAATGATAAGATTGCAATTAATTAAATGACCCAGTCCACCAACGGGTGAATTAATTATTTACTTAGTTGTACCCTTCCACTTAAGGTCAGCGTAAGCTGTGTAAATACTATTACGTGTGTCTGGAACGTAAGACATCAAAACTAGCGGACATCCGAAAACAAATAAAGTATCGATGCCTTTGTCAATTTTAGTTTTCAATTCTTATCCATAGGAATTTTAATATATAGTTCTCATACCTCTCCATATTAGCCCCCCTCTCCCCCATTCGGTTGTAGAACCTCTGGAGAGCAGGTTGGTCGTAGGACATCGGCCAAAATAAGTATACAATTATTGAAACCACACCGAAAAGAATTATTGCATTTCTCTTGTTCAGTCTACGTCGCATGGTTGGAAAATGCAACCGGTTCGGCTACGTATTTGAGAAACATTTACATTATGGACTGCCAAGAAAATAAAGTGATAAATGTTAAACTTATCTGCAAATGAGATAAGATTAGAATACAACAACGTGCATTAGACATCAAACAAAATTATTTCCAGGAAGGGAAACACGTCATGGTTTAGTACACATTCCGTCGATCTAGTCAGACTCAAACGCAAATTATAGTAGTCGGGGTCAAGGGATGCAATAGCAATTAATATGAAAATGTTAACTGTAAGAATTACTCTCATGCGATAATATATTACGCCAAACAAATAAAGAAATATCGGGGTATATTCAGTCAAATGTGAGAAACAGTGTGTAAAAAACTATGGAGATACAAGTATGGAACATTATGGTCTCTAAGGTTTACCTGATACTGATTCGCGATTTACTGGATCAGTAACTAACGAGTTTGCTGTACGTACTACAATAATCAAATAATATTTCAAATAGAACTCCTCACAATCTGCGCTCCAGAGGGACATCTGGTCTATTTATAGTTATGGACTGCACTGCACTGTAGATGAGCTAATTGTTTGGAATAGCAGGGTAGTTCATGAAAAGTCAGGTCAGACTCAGATTAGATCTGTACCAAAGTGAGGCAAAATTAAATCGAATACTACACCAACTAAATCCATACCCCAAGGATTCTGTCTGTCCAATCGTCCTTCCTCTCACTATACCCCGATCTCCTGCAAGGGATCCCTTCTCTATTGCTTGCCCAGATAGAGCCACACGGCTCGTTCTAGAACCACAGGTTTTCCATCGTCTTGATCAAATCGAAGAGATTTGATCAGCACTATCTGAAAAATTCTGGTACGTAGTATTTTTGAAGACTTCTGAAAAAGTACATACACACGTGCTACACTTGTAGAAGTTCACTCACAGCGCAGGTGAATGTCTTAATTAATTGTATTAAAAATGTATTTTTTACTCCAACCAGTTTCAGGACACAAAAATCAGATACACAACAGAATAACAATTGCAACTTTGTTTATTTCACATACCGAGCTGTCCTTATGAAACAATGTCTCTTCTCACTACTGCGTGGGTTTAATTGGAATGCAAGTGCACTAACATGACAAAACATCTAAACCGGGTTTAACTTGACTCGAAACAACCCGAGAATTCCTATTATGTAGAAATTCCATTTCATTTTGACCGTACAAGATGTCAACTCGAATAACATCTTCAGTCGCAGTTTTAATATTAATTGTGACATTTGGTCATTTTGAATCCCTGGCTCGTCCGGAATATACAGCACTGGAAAAATCTTGCCTGGTTAAAGTAAATACCTGAAAATTTATTAATTACTCCTATAAATTACTTAACATTCGTAAATTATTTGAAAATTCTATTGAATTTAAACATTCCAGTTTAGAGAAATAGTGAAGGATGTCACATACAAGGAGTATATGAAGTCAGATCCTTACCTCATACGGTGGCTTCGAGGTTTGATTTGTCGAACTGTGTTACATTGAATTAAAATAATTTGGAAACATTATTTTCTCCTGTGTGTTTTTTAGCTAAAAAATTCAAGCTTGCAGAAGCCAATAAAATGTTACGTACTGTAAGTTAAATCTGGAGGAAATTCGTCATAGAATTCATAGGAATTATGTATTTGCTTCCGTCTGTAGACCTTGAAATGGAGATTATCAAATAAGATTGACGGAATTCTAAACGAAACTGTTTTTGAGTTTAATCCACCTGTATATACTATGGACGGCATCGATTACGAAGGAAGTACCGGTAATTATTCATTTGACTTTGGATTCGAATTTGAGTAAGGAAATTCCCTGGTGGTTGCCTCAAATATGTTGCCAGTCGTTTCGAGCTATTAGAAATACGGTACCTTCCATAAGCCAAATCGAAAACCGGCCGCCACATCCCGTGACAGTACATGGTGACATCTTTCCACAGAGCGGCGATGAATGTCTAATTGTCTTATTTATGATAGTCTTCGCTGGGTATGCCCGCAATGTGAACCTTAAGGCTGAGCTGGATAACGGTAAAAAGAACGCGGCGATCAGATACTTTACCCAATCGATGGAAATGATAGAAATTGGGTCATTGGAAGCGTTGGGGGTAATAGGAAATTCAAGTTCACCGAAACGTGACCGCACGGATGTGGTCACGCTTGTCATGGATTTGGACGGCTACAGTTCACAAAAGTATGCCTGCGTCAGGTGTAAGCTAGCAATAAGTATAATTAATATGCCTGATAACAATGCCTTGGTATTAATAATTAAAATAATATTTAATGATGTTTGTACTTATTTGCGCCATATTTAATGAACAGGTGTGTCCGTATACGTGGAATGGGCCAAAGTGTTTGAGAATTACTACCCTGGATACTATAGACACATCATCACCGTCAATGGTTAGTTCAAGTAGTTCAAATAAAAGAACGTAACAACAATTTTTACCGTGACCGTAAGAAATAAATCTTTTATCTCAAGATTTGAGAAAGCAATTTTATTGATATGTTCGAGATTCAACTACTCGGTCCTATTCGGTCAATGGAAAGTTTTCGAAATTCACGATCACGGTTTTTTCGAAAAAGATTCAAGAGATTTCAAACATTTCCATAATTGATTTTCCGAGGAAACGTGAGCATGGATTAATAGAAAGCACCGAAAAGCTTCAAAGCGGTGTAACCGGAATTCGAATATTGGAAGAACATTCTAATTTTGAATAACTTTGATATTATAGCACCTTCGGCTACTGCACCAATGCTGAAGGTTATCAAACCTTTAATATCACCGCCATTACGGAAAGCCTTGATCGTCTATGGGAAAAATAGAGAAATATGGATTCCAGAACTTCAAAAAATTGTACCATCCAATCAACTTCGTCCAAATTTTGGTGGTACAAAGTTGGACTAGGGTATTTTTCATGTCAGAATCAATTGTCAAATGTTTTTAATGTCCTCGCAATTAGTGATAATGCTCTTTTCCCCAATTATATTAACTGTTCAGTTACATTATGTTTGCTAATCATTTAGTGAAATCTGCTAGCCAAAAGGAATCGAAAATGGATTTTTGTAAAATCACTTTGGACTTTCGACGAAAACCGTATGCAGATAACCATTAAGTATTTTGATTTTAGTTAATTTTCATTTTTGTATTCGTAATCGCCAAGGTGAAATTGTGCTGCTTATTGCAGTTCATAAATGTACATTTACATATGTACTAAATATTTCGTCTGAATATTTTGTTTTTGTTCAAGAAAATTATTTATGGTCACTATTCTTAAACTAAAAGATAAGTTATACAGCTTGACCTTTGGATATACGAAAAACGGATACGTAACAAATATGAAAGGCTGGACTGTCGGCAATTCACGATTTGTTAAAAATAAATACATCGAATAAAATTAATCATACCAGCACTCTCACAGAATTGTCCACTTATGATAGTCAGCAGAATCTTTTTTATGGCACTGCTGTCAAACTTAGGTACTTCAGCACGTCTGGTCAAGTACATGGCTGCAGGAAGCGTTGAAATTGAGCAGGTTATAAATTGCTCCATTTGCAGTTCCTTCAAGGTCAATTTTCTGAAAGTCTGAATTGTGTAAAAAAAAATTATAGACACCATTAAGCACCTGTTCTGATTTGTTGCTAAGTAATTTGGTCATCCTTATGATCATATAGGGTTGCTCCTATCATTCGCCGCACTGGTCGCACGACCCCAGTATAGACGAACCAGGCGTAGTCGGAGAAGGGTTGAAATATTGATTATGTAGACAATTTTATGAACGATCTAAAACTGCTCCATGGATTTCAGAAACGGCGCTGTTGAGTTTTGTTTACTGGCAAAATGGATTAAAATAAAGTTTTAACATTTTCAATTAAGGTATTCTGTGCTGCAATCAGAGAAGTTCATTTTACACTTTTTCTCAGTCCCCGATTCTCAAAATAAGGGTAAAATCATCTTCCTCCGATTCCAGCAAAAAATGGTTTATGATTTGCAAAGAATACAACAACATTTGGTGAATTTGTAAATGCTAAAAAATTAAACTCTGAAAGTATTTTGGCCATCGCGCTGTGTTTCTCACTTTCTGAGCTCCAAAATATATCGGCACCGTTGCACACATCGGATTTACAAAAGGATCCTTCATAAAAAATTTCTCCACTACTTAGGCTGCATGTGTGTACCAAGTTTATGAAAGACGCTGTATTTACATTCAGACTTCTGAGAATTATTTACGAAAGTGGTACTTATAGTTTGTGCAAAGTACTGACGTAATAGAATTGGATGAGTGATGGATGAATGATCCAACACATACAATTATAATTTAACTTGTTCAAATTATTTACTGATAAAATAATCATTCGTACATTTCTTAGCAGCATAATTGTTCAGTTGTTCCCGTCCTAATCTTAATTCTTAACTTATCGAACTTTTAAAATGTACAGTTGAATGGATATGTCAGTCGGCATATTAGTTCAAATTTTTGTACAGGTTATTTCCCTACAGGCTCGTCCGGAATACACATAGAACTCAGGTAGTTCAGGAACTTGTGATGTTCCTGCTTCCTGATCATATTCATATCTCTCTAATTATCTCTACAATTCGTCTTAGGCGAAAGCGAACGTCCTTTTCTTCTTCCTGTAATTCGCTCGTAAATGTTGTTGGAGTATTAAATTTATTGCCTTACAATCAAAAAGAGTGCCGTAACTAGAGAATATCATGAAATATTCTTATTTGCGTGCATCACATAATTATAATTAAAAACAAGGGATATGAAGCTTGCGATTACACTTCATAGTCACGGTTCAAGGTTAATTTTGCAAGATATCTAGTACAATTCCGCAAGTAACCCGTTTGGTTTCTGCGTTCATAGAGAACTTGATTTTTCTTACAGTCTCGCAAGTAATATACTGTGTGCGTACGTCATCTGAGTGGCATTTAATAAAGCTATTTGGCAGAAAGTGATAGACTAGACAAACATGGAATTATATTAATTAAACTCACCTGCCAGATAATGAACATCAGATAATAGTTCCCTTATAAAACTCATCGTCAGGAGAATTCTAACCAGTTCTAATTCTACGAGCAACTTTATAATTCGATTCACAAAATGTCTAATTTTATCAATGGAAAAGTCTATGTATTAATTTTAATTTTAGTAAATTTTATAGCAGTCGGAGCTCTTCCAGAATACACCTCCAAGGAAAAAGATGCTCTAGTTAAAGTAATGACAATTTTACGAATCGAAGTTCATTGTCTTTCTGACGAATTGATTAATTAATATATGTTGTAATTGAATTAATCCACAAATTCCAGTTTAGAGAATTAGTGAAGGATGCCACATATAAGGATTACATGCTCTCCGATCCATATCTCATACGGTGGATACGAGGTTTGTATTTATTAATTTAATTCATTGAAATCTAGGAAGCTATATTTTAAATCATGTTCAAACATTTCTAAAACGTTTCGACTAGATTAAAATATTCGTTACATATAGACGAAATATTCTTCTGAAACTACATTGAAATCTTTTTGGTCTGATTATTTTCAGCTGGAAACTTTGATTTGGATGCGGCTAACCAAAAGTTGCGCACAGTAAGTCAAATTCTAATCTTCTAATATTCTTTCAAGAAATTGTTTTTGGTTATCAGGCTTTGAAATGGAGGCGAGAAAATAAAATTGACGGGATCCTTAACGAAACAATTTGGGATTTCAAACCGCCTGCATTCTTCCTAGATGGCATTGACTATGAAGGGAGCGTCGGTAAATGTTTAAATATATGTATTACCTAGAAAGTAGAAAATGTAAAAGTTAAAAAGTTTTTTTCTTAACTCCAATTTTTTTTCGTCTTTCGGACAGTTCTTTCTGCGTATCCCGGTAGAGTAGATCTGAGGCAACACTTGTTGAGTGGGAGAAGGCCTGCCGCGATTAGATACTACTCACGGATATTGGAAAGAATAGAAATTGGATCATTGGAAGCTTTGGGGGTCATTGGAAATGCAAGTGCGCCAGAGCGGGCTCGTCCTGATTTGGTCACATTTCTCATGGACTTGACCGGATATAGCTTGAGACAACATGCTTGTCTAACGTGTGAGTTTACAATTACACAGACTGCTACTCATAGATTTTTAGTGAATATTTTGTGTGAAGTGAATTATAATAGTGAAACCTAACAAAATGGAAGAAAATGCGCGCCGTCGTGACCTTGTCCCGCGACAAACGTTTTCTCTTACAAAATTAAAAATTTCAAAAATATTTAATCCGCCGTGAGAATACGGCAACGGACACGAAAATAACTGGTAATGTCCACCCGACATCAATCAAAGGTTGATTAGTTACTGAGGAGTAGGAAGAAAAATTGAAAATTGGACGCTAGGCTTAAAACTTCAGAATCAGTTCTGTATAATCCTAAAATAATGTTTTGCTCATTGCAATCAATTCAGAGGTGTCCAGAGGTGAGCAAAATTGGCGACCGGAATAACCAAAGCGTCGAAATCATGAACATAATTTTCTCTATCCAAAACTCCCATTCTTTTGCGGCGCAAATAAACTTTCCAAACACCTACACTAAGGGTACTCGCACACACTGGTGAATCAATTTTTGGAATTGTTGCGAAAAATGCCTTAGATGACTTAAAGACTCGGCAAACAAATAAAGAGTAGCAGTTGTACAGGAGCATCTCTCTCCTCCATTATGCAATTACTGCTAATGATAAATTTTATTGGCCAAATTAATTGCTGATACCCGTACCCCTCCGTTTTTACGTGTACGTGCAGTTGAGAGATTTTCCTGAAGTACTTTTCGGGTTGATTGGATTTATATTTACTTAGTCATCGAATTCATAGCTCACAGTATCAAATACATAATTTCACCAACATTGATGGACAGGTTTAGGAGTTTATGCCGATTGGGTTCAACAGTTTGAGAACTATTACCCCGAGTACGTCAAACATTTTATCATTGTCAATGGTTAGTTTAATCACTTATTATGAACATTCTATTAATAATGAACGGTACAATTATTGTACTATTACTAGGTATAAGTGAATATTTACGCATTATTTTTATCTTAGCACCTCGGATTGCTACACCAATGATTCAACTGGTCAAACCTTTGATGTCTCCGCCACTGCAGAAGGCATTTAAGGTCTACGGGTCAAACAGAAATGAGTGGGCCCCTATTCTTTTAAAAATTGTTCCGTCGGATCAACTTCGGACAAATTTTGGAGGAACAAAGTCGGATTAGTCTGAACTGACTCTGAACTACACGTCGTGTGTCTGGGGCTGTGCTACTCAAGATAATCTTGAATCGGTTGAAAGAAATTTAAAGACTGCTGCCCGTTTAGTCACCAAATCTGCTTGTCGTGATTCTATTACAGATAAACTCGTAAATGATTTAAAATGGTTAGGCCCGAAACAAGTATTTTATCGACCTATATGTGCAATATGTATAAAATTAGATTTAATGATAATTCTCCTACACTGTTAAAAAATCTGTTTAGAACTAAATCCGAAGTCCATACTCACTTCACACGATTGACAAATGAATTTACACCAATCGAAAAATTACTCCAATTTACACCAAATTCAACCTCATCTGACTCCGGTATGAAGTGTCTTGATTATATTGGTGCGAAATTATGGATCGATTATGGTTTTCCGTTTGATACACCATCTGTGTGTATGTTCTGTATGTTCATAATTCAAGCGATGTTGTAATGTAGTATTGTCTGAGAATGTAGATAGATTTTAAGTTTATGACTGTAGAACTCCTCTGTTGTTGCGGCTAATTATTAGTGTATATATAGTTAGCCATGTTATGTGAATCTCCTGTTTCGTTTAACCAAACAACGTAATGATCTGTAACTGGGATGTTGTCACTGAATAAATAAAAAAATAAAATAAAGTAGTTTATGGCGGGCCAACTGTCCCGCCGACCGGACTAAAAAAACTTGTATTCATCAGTTCTGACCCAAAAGATGTTATAAATCACCCAACTACGATTTCCGATTCGACCTGAGCCGATGATTGCCGGTGTCCCGTCATCCAAGCCACCTGCAACCTTAGATTGGATTCTTTATTTACGTGCTTTTTCCAAATGCATTCACACATACAAGTATGCTCGTCGTTTGTCTCACAATGGTAACATAAGAAATCTTTTCGTAGATGAGAAACTATAAAATAGAAACGTAGCCGAATTGATAAAATACGAATTTTGGAACTTAAGCATATTAATAATCTACTTAACTATATATATAGAGGAAGGTAAGAATTCCAGTACCACTTCCACCTTACTACCAAAATCTTTCTGTACCGCAAATTCAATGACGACCT
>JAQFYE010006211.1:0-11039 GCA_034694305.1 Protaphorura glebata
GATCAAAAAATGCTCTGGTCGTGGTCTGGCGGGGGCGCCCAGATTTCACTCTTAAACTCGACAACCAGGCAAATATCCTTTTATGGTACAAACCCCGTATTTCATAAGATAGTGCTATCAAGTTTTCTCGTCAGCAAATATTTTATTATTTTTTCGCCCCCGCCCCCGTGTGCCGGGCACACCAATGCACATCCATAGCTTCGCCCCTGGTTATACTACATTTCAATTAAAATTATTACATTTTTTCAATTTTTTGCGCCCCCATCGGCTCGCGCCCTTGGGCGGATGCCCGTACTTGCCCATTCCTAGCTTCGGCTCTGCATGCAGGGATTTCTGAAGAAGATCGATCAGGAATTGAATCCGAGGCCTGATAGAAAAAGCCCGGCACTCACTACGCTGACCCTTTCTTACGACCATGTCATGAACCGAGGCGCGAGGGTTCATATCATCCGATTAGTTTAGTCAAATATTAGTTCCGAGTATAATCCCAGAAATTAGGAGGGAGGTTGACCAGGAATTGAACCCGGTACCTGATAGAATAAGCGCTGCACTCACAAGAGCATACCATACTAGTTATATTACGGAGATGTTTCATTCGCGATAAAGTGTATGGATAGTAAGTCAATCTATAAGACAACCTCTGTGTTGTTCAGAATGCGGTCCCTCTGCACTATAAATCCCGAGAAAAAAACAAACAAACAAACCATACACCAAGACAAGATCCCGGGATCAACGCAGTCAAATCCGACCAATGAACATTGACTACGCCCTTCTCTAGAGGTATGCCGGTAGTGACCCTAACGAGTCGTTCCGTTGGTGCTTATTACGACAATGGGAACTATGTTTCTCCAATGTCCAATATGCACCAAGTTGTTTAAAATATGACGTCATAGGTCAAAAATTCCCCATGTATGCGTAACTTCATGTTTGGTTACCACGGGGTTGCCCTTGCCGTCGGGATTTCATTATTCGCAAAATGCAGCAGTGAAGGGTCTGAAAATTATTTTCGCTACTGACTTATCTATTTTTATTTACCTTGGTCCCGGCTATAACCGCAGACCGCATTTACCGTAAATACCCGATTAGAAACCGGTCCCGAATAGTAACCCGGTCTCGAATACTAACCTTGTCAAATAATGCATTCTTCCATAAGAGCCTATGTATCACCTTGCCCCGGGTCTCGAGGCAGCCTAAAAAAATACTAACCCGGGTTACTGTTCGGGGATTTACGGTAAAACAATTAGGTAATAGTAACTATAGCAACGGAACAGGAGTCAGGCCCGAAAACGGGTTTTTCTTGTTGAGTTCGGTCCTGATCTCCTTGTTCGTATGCGCCGTGGGATCCACCCGTGAGCTCGGTCCCACTTTTCCTCTCACTTCAATTCCACGTGTGAACGAGCAAGTACGGCCAGTGTGTGTCTGAGCTCTGTCTGTGTGTACTCCTTTCCCTCTCACCGTTGCGATGGCAACCGAAATGGCGTCCTAGGAATTACCAGGTTAGACTTTTCAGTAACTCATTTTTTTAACCACTGGCAGAGGTCAACTCATATGACTGGTCCGGTCGTCGTGTCACTGATGAATGATACATTTACACAGTCAGTCACGATTGCTAGGGTTGTGTGCCCAAGTATGAAGGATATGCAGATTTATATTTTAATACAGGTTTGTTATGTCAACAAACTAGGAATGTACATTGTAATGCCGGACGTAGGTAGTGGAGTGGCGGGAAATCTTATTATTGGTAGTTAGTAGTTACAATCAAGTAATTAGTAAATTGTACCAGATTTAAATTAAGTTTCATTCACTATTTACTGATTTTTGTTTTTTAAATAGAATTTCAGCTCTTAAAGTACGCGTACGTCAATAGAATTAATTTAAGTTTCAGTTTTGATAAATAGATTTCTGAAACTGTTGAAAAATAACAGGGACTCTTTTACTCTTTTAGTACTCAGTTTGTTGGGCTTAGAACATTTGAGAGAATTTAAAGTCTGTTTCGTTTTTGCTGTCAATAACTTTTACCTATATTTAAATTTACCCAGACAGACGCGGAATAAAATTATAATTTTGATTCAGAATAGTTCAAACAGTTCAATCATCCACAAAGACATTTCTCGTTACTGAATGAAAATTTAGTTTTAGGTAGGACGCCGTCGGTCGTCGGTACATAATTAAAAATTCAATTTGATTGCCTGTTTTACACTGCGATTGCCGTTGTAATATTAAAGTAATTATTACGTGGACTAAAGTCACGTTTTCCGTCCACCGAATTATTTACTGAGTTTTAGGGCAGAAATGGATAGATTCGGTTAAAAACATGACGTAGGTAAAGGTAAATTATGATTTGGCAAATTTTCTTTAGGTATACTAATTTCGTTCAATCAGTTTGCAGTTAGTGCTTAATCTCCGCAAATAGTGTCATAGGTCACCGAGAATGATCCCACCATGATGCCATTTAATTTAATGAAGAGCGAGCAGCAACTAAGTTAGTTCAAAGTATGTTAGTTGGTAGTCGGTAGGATAGTGTAAAATGTTTTAATTTTAATTTGTGGAATTGCCGGTGCCGGCACCGTAGTCGTTAACTGTTTTCTAAAGTCATTTATTCATTCAGTCAGGATGATGACCAGTTTAACATTCTTATGTCAATTCTTATTTCTTATGTTAAACATGCTAATATTAAACCAACCCATTTAAATAAAATAAGTACGTCCTTAAGCCTTTAAGGATTTAGTCCCAAAGAATAAAGCCAATACGTTCCAAACTATGTTACCAATTCTAATAAGCTGGTCTGCCTAAGGTGTTGTATATTCAAATTAATATTCAGGTTAAACAAAGCCGGTTTGCCTCTTCTGAGTACCTATAATTCTTCAATTGAGGAAAGAAATCGCAATTACAGACAATACACAATAAGTGAAAACTACTATTATAATTGTCAAGTGTTATAGTTATGAGATACGATGAGGGTTATTTTCAACACCTAATCGACAATTAGGTTAGCGGTTCATCGAATCATTGAAATTGTCGACATATCAGTATATATGAATTGTCACGTGATTACAGTCACATAAACAATTTAAAATTGAACTATACACAGGCGTTCAATTCAAAGTTGGATACTTTTAGGTATCTAGCGGTACTCATTGAGTCATGCTTACTGGATTTTCTGTAAAATATTCTATTTTAAGAAATACGGATGAAGCAGTTATTACTATTATCCATTTATCCTTCACAACATTTAGAAGGAAAGTTGGCACTTGCACTTTGCACCATGTTATAC
Source organism: Protaphorura glebata (assembly GCA_034694305.1). Lineage (NCBI taxonomy): Eukaryota > Metazoa > Arthropoda > Collembola > Poduromorpha > Onychiuridae > Protaphorura > Protaphorura glebata. The sequence goes on from JAQFYE010006211.1 coordinate 3,275, forward strand.
TCTAAATTGGTGATACTGACATATTATATTTGGGAAGTCTTCCTAATCCTTTTCCATCCTACGATTCAATCTTATTCTCAAAGGATCCTCTTTGTTTAACAGAACAGGAAGTTTGGAAAACGTTTTCGGTGTACCATGTGGGTGTTGACATTTTAAATCTCACCAGTTTCAATTATTTTTGGAATTTAACAATACCAAAGCAAATGAATTACTCTGTCCTCTATAGCTCATTTGGGCAAGCCGCTTCACCTTGCTAAAAGTTTAGTCGCCCGAAATGGTTAATCTCAACTTGGGTTGTTTCCTACTACAAGGGGTACCTTCCTTAGCCCAAATGATGTACCAATCCAATCGGCGAATATCAATTAATGAAGGTATATTTTCAGAAATCCCAACGGCTTTGCAACAACCAAAGTTTTCTGCATGATTCAGCAGACTGCATAAGATTTGCAGTGCAGATAATGTTATTTTCGTACTAACCTGTCTACCTGTCTGTCGCATTCATTCATATTTCTTTATCGAAGTACTCGAACTCAAAAAGTTTATGTTTGAATGGAAATGAGGAGTACATTCAAGTTTCTCGAGGATTTTTGTAAAAGTGAAATCACCCCTTTTTCTGTAGTTGGTAGTTCTATTTCTGTCACAGAGAAAGTTGAAAGTTTTCTTTTATTAGTCTCCAGATTCTCATCAAGGGTTTAGGGACGACTTATGACTTTGACTTTTAACAGGAATAAGAAGGAGGTTCGTTTGGGTTGAATACAATTTCTAAGTATTTAATAAAATGTTATTTTCAGACAAAGCTGAAAAAGTTTAATTTAGATCGCAAATGATTGAGGGACTTGTAGTGAGTTTGGTTATAAAATGAAATACAGCCTTAAAAATAGGAAGTAAAGATCGTGAATATGTGGGACTGACAGTGTGTGGTGAGTGGTGACATGTTTTAAATTTGTTTGCCTACATAATAGGAGTTGTATCCCTACTACTAGTGATACACTAGGGTGGATGGGTGGAATCATGCATTAAGAAATGTTCACAATTTAATCCTTTTAAAAAATTTTTTTTTTCGTAAGATACTGTTACGAGAAGATTTTTCTGATTTGCAAGATTTTCTATTTCTACCGGCGGCGGCTTCGCTATGTCATATGGAAAACCTGATCCATTCTTCACTAAGCGGATATTTAACCGTTCCCGTCCCGACCTCCCGACTAACTTTTTCCAAATCCGATTACATGAAAATTAAGAAGCTTGATTTGATTACGACATCCATTTTATTTAAAGTCGACTTATTCCAGAAATAGTAATCCGGATAAGATATTATCGACTTCGACATCTAAGGTCCATTATTTCTAAAACCACTTTCTCAGGATTTACTTATCGCATCAGAAGTACAGTACTTAAGTAGTAAGTGCAAAGCAGATTGCTCTGGTACTCGCCATAAATGTGTACTGGCTTCATTTGATTACTAGCGTTGTCGCTAGAAAATTTTACAGTCACGTTGCCGCTTCACGTTGCACTTTGGTTGAATGTTTTGCTTTGCTCCAATTTTACGGGAGATAAGGTGAACTGGATTCTAAGTTTGTTTTTCAGAGTAGCACAATATTACTTGCTCTCAGGTGGCCTTTTGTTGGTTGCATAATTTAGGTGCAAACAATGTTTTAATCATATGGGTCGACGGTCGTCTATTTTGATCCATTTTTAATTCAGTTTCTTAATAAATTAGTTTACTAGAATCTAAACTGAACTCTATTCACGCTAGAATGTCCGCTTATTTTTCCCGCAGGCTAGATTTTGGCTTGGTGCGATTATAATTGTAATTAGAAGGCTCAGAAATGAAAAGCTGCATCTGTCTTATTTCTTTCGGCGAAATTGGCAAAGTGCCCACTTGAGTTTTTATTTATTACCGAACAAGTCGAGTGCTAAAGTGAGCCAAAAGACAAACGAAAGTATGAAGGGCGTACCTACATAAAAATGGTAGTTCATTCTCAATATAATGACAAAAACACGTGATAGGGTCCCGCACCCCCGTTGTGAGCACATTCGATAAAACTGTAGGTGGTGCTCCAATCCGAATGTCGTTTATAGGTTCCACAAGGCTCGAAACGGCAGTGTCGTTTTAATTTGGGGGTAGCGGACTATTATTACATCGGAACCAATCAAAATTCTTCATGCTTCGTCCGCATAATGAATGTTCGATAATTGGAGAGTCGTTCTAATGCATCAGAGTTATGCTTTATCCAAGGCACCGTTCGATTGAAGAGTTCAATAAGGTTTCCAGTAGAGGGAACTCCAATCGGGAGTGAGTTGACTGGTATAATCTAACATTGCAAGGTTGGAACAGGAAAACCCAAACGGCAGGTGCAGGTGACGTTACCATTTTGTTAAGTGGTTGAAATTAAATAATTTTGTGGACGCTCGACGTTCGTATGGAATTTGTGAAGGGTTTATACTCGACCAGAAGTTCCGGTCCACGCGTTTGTGTAGATTGTGTGGAAACTTTATATCGTTTCATTGGATCAGGGATTCTCGAGACTTAGAATTGTCAGAATCACGTGAACTGACATTGTGCTTGTCTAGTCTAGCGCAGCGATTTCTACAGGAAATATGCTCTAAAACTTGACTCCTTTTGTGCATCAATGCTATATTATTACTTGTATTCAGAATTTAACACTTAGTTTCAGACATACTGTTCCAGATCCAGAGACATCCAGACAGTGCGTGGTGTAATACTGTAATAGTCTGTTGATACGGTTTGAATGAAGAGAAAGTAAGAGAAAGTGCTGATCATGTTCACTTTTCCCATCATTTCATTTCTTCCATTGATTTGAGGATCAGGAAGCTAAATCATCCGTCTTCTGAAAGCTGTTTCAAATGACCGGTCCCGAATTTATATAGCCCATTCGACTGTGGCCATTAAATCTGTACATTTGTGTTCCGTCTTCCCGTTGCTGTGGCCTTGCCCAGGGATTTGGATGGCACACTGGAGACGTAGACAGACGACCCGAGTCACCAAAGTAGACTAGACATAACTCCGACTATGTATAGTCCGACATGGACATGGACGGACAGTTTCATTTTTATGTTAAAAAAAATCTGCTTTGTTCATTCATTGCCAAATAGTGTCCGGTCAGGCACTTCTGGTGTCCGGTGAGGTCTTCAGTCTACGCGTCTATGGAATTTTGGGAAACCCATAAGAATGGCTCATGCCAACAGCTCAAATGGGTTTGAACCGGATGTAAACCGGTTAAGCTTCATTTCACACGATGGTCACTGAAAGACCATCAAATATTACTTTCACCTTGGATTACACCTCGAGGTCATGTCATGTGAGTCCTACTGTAGTTATGGAGCTGGTATACGTCGTCTTCTTACAACGACTTCTTCTGAAATGACATATGTCAATGTCGGTAACATTTTTGTCCTGCGGCAGGAGATGACCCCAGATAACCCGTCGGATTTTCGCAAACATTCATCACGTCAGGACCTACGGCATTTTATTTCTAAAATTATACGCCTGGTGACATTATAGACGTGAACAAATATTTCTAACCGAAGTACCCAAGTTATAAATTCCCATACATTCCCAGTCCCATAGAACCCGTCAACCAATCGAGAAATGTGTCAATTAAAATTCCAATGCGGCCTGAAACGCAATTATGTATTTGTCAGACGTTGACGTTGCGAAACGAATAATAAAACAATCGGAAATTGTGAAGAAATAATTAGTTCGTAGAATTTGAGAGTGGAATGAAGTAGTTTTTGAGTTTACCAAAGTTTCCTTTTTTCAATTATAGAGAATGTTCTACGTAGTTGAATAGGCAATATTCCTCAGACAACATTCGTCTAATTCTAGGCTCGGAAAAACCATTGTATTACTTTTGAACGGGAGTTGTAATTATTTCGTCAATTTTTAATTTCTCTGTTTGCGAATATTTGTTTGAAGATGAGACTCGTACAGAGTTCCTCGGTTGACATAATTAGCAGTTTGCCGTCTTCGGTTTCCTTACACTTACACTTGTCATATACTGTGTGCCTCCGACCCGACCCGTCCGTCATTTACAAAACAGTTCATCACTTTTCACCCCCACCCAATGCGGTGTGAACATGCGGTCTTCGGAAGGAATAAATAAGATACACATTTCTCACCGAAAATTGTCTGGGATTTTAGGAATTCTCAAGGCTTGACCTGCAAAAATGTAGGTTCAAAACTAATTCACGATCTTCTGGAGTACATTAGCTTCTCTTCATACAACCGGAAGATGGGTCCAATTTTGATAATCCGGTACTTGTCATCTGTCATTTGAGCGCCATCTATGAACTCGGAAATGTAGTCAAAGGAGAATAGGCTCGATTCTATGAAATGTATATCTTAATTTTTCCTTGCTAGCTTCGACCGAGGAGATTTTGCACCGCCATTTATTTATTCTACAGATTCCTACAACGTTACAGCTTTAGTTCATTCCTTTCCTATCATGGCTTAATATGATTTGGTGTTAGTGCGAGTATTAGGTCACCTACCAAATTACTGAGGTCTTAATTCTTATGCGTCACAAGCGTCTGATTAAGGCGTCCATGGGGGTTCCATGGGAGAATTGGAAATGACTAGACTCGACATGAAGGAGGGAAGGATTATTAATTATTACGACGGGATTCCCGCTCTGGGATCATTCAAGTGATGAGTGTAAGTTAGGCAAGGGGAATGTCAACTGAGTTTATGGTAATTTCATCTACACTTTTCCATTAGATGACATAAAATCCTGCCTGGGTAGAGTTCATACGATGCTGGCAGCTGCATTGCATTGCACAGGGAGATGCAGATTAGTCAGATATGTCAAGATTCAATTATTATTGCTCTTTCCGAAAGAGTACTTTCGAATTGTTTTTCTTGTGTCAATCACGTTTTAGTCCGCAAGGCTAGACAGGCTTTCGCGATGGAACTACTATGCGTAAGTTCATTGGAGCGTAAAGCAGTAAGGGTGGATTTAATTAATTTCGTCCTTCCTTCTGTGCAGAAATTCTATTTTCCGGAAGGGTTCCACAGTTGATAGATAACACTAGAATCCGAAGTCTTAAATCTTAATCGAGTTTTATCAGGAGAGGAGATTATATTGTACGGCCAATTGTGAATGAATACGTCAGTCTTTACAGCACGCCGCTAGATCTGGCCGGGTTTTGATTTTATAGCCTTGACCGCCTGAACTTCTGTGTAGGCACTACCCCGAAAAGTCTTAAGGTAGGCCGGGCTATAATCGCCACCTTCGAGCGAGTGCGCTAATTACCGCCAGACCGCCACCCATTAACTACACGAGTATGTGATCCTCAAAACACACCCACACATGACGGATGGCGATAATAAGCACACTTCTCTAAAGTGGCGAATATTAGCCTAGCCCACCCTCCTCACCGTTTAGACGCGCTGTTGCCTTTTGCACACCTTTTGACGTTATGAATACATCACTGATGCTATGGCCGTACAAAATTGCATTTGGCCAGTGTATTTCTAGTGGCCAAACGGTTAGATTTTTTGGTGTGGAACCTCCACAATGTTGTCCAGGAGGTCATTGACTATAACATATCAGAAATGTTCAACCGCCTTCTCCTTTCTCCTTTTTCCAGAGAGATGCCCTGATTCTACCGGTCACGGCTTGGGCTTGCTGAGCGACTGGCTTAAAAGAGTACGATTGTGTCGAACTTTGACAGTCGGTGACCTCTGCGGGTCAAACTGTGACCCGACTCGATTTTCCATTCTACTCGAACAACTTAAGTTTAGTTTTACAAAATTTCATAGGAATCGGAGAAACGTTTGCTAGATTGTGGATTATAATGAGATCAGTTTTTATTTCAACACCAGATGTCTCCCAGTAGTGGTACCAGTTGGATGCATTGGATTCCAGACTGTTCGAGCATATTGTTGTTTTCATGACGCCGGGTGTCTCTAACGTTGTGTTCCTGGAGTTTTTTTTAGAATTCATTGAATGAATTCAATTTGCTGACTCAAAATATCGGACTACCGCGGATTTTGTTCACACGGTCTAACTGCGCCATCCGCTAGTTTGGTTGTCATGTGTCTGGAAGGAATTTTCCCACATTTATTACGCCGGCCTCTTTAAACGTTTTCACCCACGCAGAACGGTTATGCTCATGTTTATATTTGAGTAGTAAGGTTCAGGAGCGCCGGTTTATGTATAAGTAATGGGGAAAATGGAAAATGTATTTGTGGAAAAGTACCCAAAGTGTTTGTTTATTGATTCTTCTGACTTTTTCTCAAGCATTATTTGTTACACTAATGCTTGTTTGTAAGATAGAAAATAGTGATGAGTGATGGACTAATGGTAGTAGGAGTCTAGTAGGTTAGGTTTCGTTGGTTTACTTTGTGTATATTTGGTTTTGGTTCTCTTTGGGATTTTTCTTGAGCTGAACTGAGCGATGTTCGGTTGGACGTGCTCGACAGTGTGCTCGTGTTTTCTGAATTTACGTTCCTCGAGCAAGAGTTTTTTTTACAATAAATCAAGTGGATGTAGAGTAGAGTGGACTACAAATGTAATGCAATGTAATTCAAGGAAGGGTTTGGTGGGTTAGTTCGGGAATCCAATGGAAATAATATAGATTTGATTTATCTACACATTTTCGAAAATTTACTTGGATGGGCGGACAATAGGACAATTCGGATTCGTATGTCTGTCTAGTCTATAGTCCACATTGAATGCTGAATTCTTCAACCTCGGAATGTCATATTTGGATTGGCGTTGTTCACATGTTACTGTATTTGACTTATTCCCATAGGGAATTGAAAGTCTGCCTGGTCAGCAATTCAGCATTCAATGCTCTGTCAGTCAGAGTCTCAGAGTTGGACAAAATTCGGGAAAGGGGGATTAAAATAGATATTTTGAAAAAAAATACATAGCGAAGGCCTGTATCCGAGTTTTTCCCCACTACTAGGGGTACCTTCCCTGGTCCAAGTGGAAAGTAATTCACTCGAGTAAACCTATGCGCATTATGTTTGACCATTGACCTTTGACCTGGTTGGTGGACCTGTAATTCAATATTTGTGCGTAAAACTGACTGTTTAATATTGAGTTTGAATGTGAAGTACGGGTATATGGCTTTCTCCTTGTAATGTAATTGTCCTTGATGACGATTGGATTGGACACGTTGATGACGAGGACGGCCGTTTCTAGAAAAGTAAATTTTATTATCAGAATCTTTGTTTGCTAACCTATTAATCTACTGTGTCGTCGTATCATAAAAGGTTGCTAGAGCTAAGCAATTGTAATGTAGTCAACTCAGCATTTCAATCGTTTTATTAGATTAAGGTAGAGGTAAAGTCACATGACAAGGGGACGTCCTCATTCGTTTCTCATAGGTTAAGGCTGAAATTCTGCATTATTCCAAGGTTACACATGACTTCGAATGAATTTTTTCGGAAGCCACAGAAATGTCTTCACTGGTTGGGTTTAGGATCCAATCTGTGTATTTTCAGACGAAAGAACATAATGTTTGGCTCCACCGGATCATACGAATCACGGAATTCCTCCGCCAAAATTGGTCAAAGTTAAATTGTACACCCAATCAATGTTAGTTTTTGTCATTAAGTCCATGCAGTCTTGTTTATTCTTCGAAATTCCAGAAAATTGTTTTGATCAGATTATACTTAAATTTTAGTTTACGAACGAACATGATGTCCGTTTTAAGAATTTGTAATGGCAAAAAATTAGGATCTTGGAGAAATTATCTAGTTGAGTATGGGGCTTATCGGCCGGAAATACCAACC